>JAHWFO010019711.1:130482-167146 GCA_023313115.1 Rhysida immarginata | reverse complement strand
GGGGGGGGGTTGTTGTATGAATGGTATTGTTTGTTGTGCGTCGGAACTTTTGAATGCATTGTCGTTGCTATTGATAGTTGGGAATCAAATTTGCCGTGATTGATCGCCAATGGTCCTCTGTTGGAGCTGTTTTGTTGAGTGCTTTTCCGAGAAGATAGCTCAGCTTCCAACGGGTGATTGTTGCGATCGTTTTCGGCGAATTTGAGGAGCGTTTTATTTTTCGTTTTGTTTTCACGAGAGAGATTCCTTGTTCATCGTGAAAAGAAAAAACAAAGAAAACTAACACGTAATGAGAGATGCCTTTTTGGCCTTTGGTGTTTGAGATGTTCAAAATGAAATGACAAAATGTAACGGACGTTGTTGTTGCTTAAGAAATAGTCATCGGATGTTTATATGAAAATAAGACTGCAATAATTATGGAATTCGATGTCCATTAACTTCTACAAGTCCGTCAAGAACAGGAACGTGATAAAGAGGAAAGAAACAGGTAAAATGTCTTTGAAAGCATAAAATGTTTTATTGTTCGTAATTATTATGCATTTCTTTTACTATGGTTATTCGTCCGGCCACTGATCGTACGAGCGAGGCGAGAAGCGGACCATAATTCATGATGGGACCTGAGCAGTACGGCAAGTATTGAAGTAACTGAGCGTTCGATTCCAATGGCGCAATTGGGAGCGACAGGCGTGGGACGTGGTAAAGCAGCAGTGATGGCAGTGTAATATGAAGTTCCCGGGTGCGTTACGATGTTTTGTGTGAAGGCCACGGATGCACGCCCGGACTTTGCATACTACGATTGACGATTACCTCGGAGTCACGATTACGTTGTATTGGATGTATGGAGACACTCGTGGACCTTGTTTTGTGTTCAAAGCTCGTCAAATTAATGTTAATCAGCAACTGCTTAAGATATAAGTTTAACTGTTAATTTTTATTCTTATTAGGCACCTGGCCATCTCAATCGGGAATCAGCAAAAATTTAGTTATGGGTATTGTGGATTAATACCATCAGCAAGCTTGATTGGTGCAACAGTAATGTACGCGAGCGCGTATTACTATAATTTTAAAATAGTAGCGAACGCCGTCATTGAGTAGATTTAACGGGTATCTACACTTTCTAGGAGGGGTCACTGTCCCTCCCCCCTTTTTGGGTAAATAAAGAAGGGGCATTGCGCTGGTAGTCGCAAAAGAACGGGATATTTGATTCGGAAGTGTAGGTCTCCCTATGACGTGTGTCAAGCAAGCATAGCCACCATAACTACAATTGCTCGTAGCTGCAGATTCCCTGTTATAAAGGCGAGTGTGCCGGTTGGATGATTTAATTAGACTGAAAGGCCTTAGCCTTGAGTTTAGTTTTGAAACAAAAACTTGATAGATGGGGCCCCTTAGTGGTAGAATAGTATATAGCAGTACAATGTATTATTATGAAATGGGTATATAATTAAGTTAATAAACTAGTGTGCGCATATATAATTACAGTAATATCAGGTGTCATTTCTTGTTTTCGGTCTCGAACTGTTCACCCGGTCTCGAACAGGTCCACCCAAAGTGCTGTTCATCGAACACTAGAGCACTACCGGACATATGGTGGGGGTGGGGAAGGCTACAATATCTAAATGAAACACGTAGATGGCAAAGCGATATATCCGAATTAAAATCTGCGATTTCCCGGAAGCAGGCGTATTCATAATAATCGTGAGGTCATTTCTTGAAGTTTGAAAGATGTTGCAATTTAATGTTTTGTCGGAGGCAACGGTGCTCATTGATTAGTAGGAAGTGTCCAGAGACGGCGAAGCTAAATATGTCCACTACAGACCACATGAAGAGCCGACCATTGTATAATTGAGTGCCCAATAGAATAGGCGACAGCATGTTGTTCAGCATCAATGAATACTTTTTAAGGCAAGATACGCTGATTGTGGGTCGACCACAATTTTTGGGCCCAAAATGTTTCCATCTCACCATTAGTAATTAATAAGAAATATAAAGTTTAAAATAAACTCGTTTTAGCAACTCATCAAACATATTTTATATACACTGAACGACCAATTTATTAGAGATACCTCTGACGGAAAATGGATCGGCCTGTCAGTGACACCCAAACAATGGAACGGTGTCTTATAGAGATGAATTGAATCACAAGTTGCAGTCAGCAGCAGAAGTGGACTGAATATGGTTAAATCCAAGTATTTGACCGACTTTGAACAAGGCATGAACGTTGGAGCTCGACGGGCGCAGTTGAGCATTTCGCAAATTGCGAACCTCCTCGGGTTTTTCCGTGCAACAGTGTCAAGGTTTTTTCCCGGGTTTTTCCGTGAATGGCATATATGCCAAAAAACAACCTCAAACAAAACGGCCAACGGTGACTGGCACGAATCATGCACAGCAACAGGACGGGAACAGCCCAACAAACTGCAGCGCAATTCAATGAGGGTGCATCCCAACCCGTTTCGGCGCACACAGCGCAGCGCACCTTGCACCGATCTACGTTTAACAACAGACGGCCAGTACAGGTACGGTGCTGTCACCGCACCTCATCGCCGCTAGAGGTGGTGCCACATCCTACTGATGCCGCTTTCCGTTGGGACACCCTGTACAAACGAGTGCACGTCTTGGCTCCATAACGTAATAAAGGTTTGTTCACATGTATCTCCTGCTGTTTACCTACTTTTTGGTCATTCGGATAACTCCTTGTGGGTGGGCCAATTTCATTGCAAAGCAGTCTATGTCCATTTACCCCACCACCTCCACGCAGAAACTGGATTGAGAGACATCGTGATTGAAGATACGACAAGTGTAATCTAGTTATCTACGAAATTCAGTCTAGAATTGTCTATGCGAATATTATACGCGAAAGCATCCAGAATTGGCATAAGAATACAAGGCATTTCACATTACGATTAAAAGAAATAAATAATTAAGAAACAAAATAATATAGAAATAACTGAAATGCAGTATACCACTTTGTGATAACCTCACTGTTTGCGTGAATTTTTGCCTCTTATTCGGAATGGCTGGACTGTTATACAGGGCAATGTCACGAGATGATTAACGTTAAAAGTTTTCAACGGGACCCACCACATACTATTAGAACCCCTAACCTGAAGAGAGATCGGGCCTTGTGTCTTTTTTTTATTGGCTACGCACTGCTGACGGAGAACTAGTTGACCAAAGCAGTATGGCTCGATTAAGTACTTCAACAACGTTAGTCGCTCGTGGTTTTCTTTACATTTCTTGCTCCTCTAATTATTTTGAACAGTGTATTAAACGTGGTGCTAAAGAAATGCGGTGACAAACTTTGGCAATTCGTTCTTCCATTGAAATGAATTGTCTTCGACAAATAGCATTCATGTACACAATGGGCTTGCCAAAAGTAATGAGATACCACCAATTTAATGAAATCACTTAGAAAAATGCATGTGTAAGTATCTAATTTGTGACCTCTCTCACAGCCTCTATTCTGTTGGGCCTACTGTCCACATGTCTTTGTAATATTTTCGCTGAAAGTTTTCGCTATTCCGACAGTTTAGTCATATATTTCGGACGCTCCATCCTACGCATAATCGACGCTGCAACAGAAGATGTTTGGTGGGGTTGAGATCGGGGCTCTGTGCGGGCCAGTCAAGTTTTTGCACCCCCATTTCATCAAACCATCTGCCTAAAACCTTTACTTTGTGGCCAGTAGCAGTAGAAAGAGAACAAGGCCCTTTTCAAAGTGCTGCCAGGAACCAGGGAATGTGGCGTTATCCAGGTTGTCTTGGTACGCTCCGCATTCAGATGAGCAGACACAGAAACGCTTTGACTCAGACCAATTCACGAAAAGCACCCTCCATTTGGACAATACACAGCTTATCAGATGTCGTTCTCTGGGCATTCGTCTTACCCAAATCCTTCCATCCGATTGGCAGATGGTGCATCGTGACGCGTCACTCTATTCAACTGTTCACCATTGCTCCAGTGACGTCTCTCTTTGCACCAATTTGCTCCGCATCAGTGGAGTGTGTGGGCGGCAGCTCTGTCATCAAAACCAAGTGAATGGAGGTCCCCGCGAACAGTCTTGATGCCTGCAGATGTCCCAGTGGGCTTTGTGAAGGTTCTTGTCAGTTGATGGGCTGTTGATTTATGGTTTGCAGTAACCATCCTGCGAAGAGCCCTTCAGTCTTTCGCCGATATAATCTTGGGCTGAGCAGCTGTCGTAGCCTTATCTTTCCACGCCCGAATGACGTTTTGAACGGGGCTGACGTCTCTCTAACACTTTTGCCTGCAAGGTGGCACCCAACAATTGTACCCCTCTCGAAGACCGAAAGCTGCTTTCTTTGAGCCATTCCTACAGCATGCAAGCGACCTATGTTGTGTAGTGTTGGGATGGACGACAACATTTAAATTATATGGGAATGCCTTATTTTTATGTAAAATCGGAATGTCCCATGACATTTGGCATGATAGTGTAGCTCTCTTGTGGCTTTACGTGTTTGCCATTCAACTTTCTATACGTAAAATTATGTACGAGGGTTGGGGCATAAGTCATGGCAACTATTTTTTTTTATATGAGAATTCAAGCATGGGTGGAAAATGTGAAATATACAGATGAAAGAATAAGGAATGGACGAAATGTACGAACATTTAACAACACGCCAACACTTTTATTAAGGTAGTTGCTTCTGGAAAATTTATTCTGGAAAAATGATTACAGTTTTCATTTTCCAGAATAAGTAACAGAAATCAAAATAGAGAACGGCTGTTTTGATATACGAGCGTTGTTCAAATCGGGTTACATCCACCTTGCACGGCGGTTGACTGAGAACTGATTTAACATTGCTCTCTGCGCAACATCAGGAACTCACGGAGCCATCTAATGTTGTGGAAACATACTAGCAGTCACAGCTTCCCTGAGACATATGACATTTTATGATACCATCCCTTGTTGCCATGACTTATGCCCCAACCCTCGTATTATTCTGTTAATATCATTATCATAATAAAAGGTTCGTCTAAAACGTTCGGTGAATGGATGGATATCTCAAAAGCAACGTGAGATAAAAATGCGACCACGCGCATGCGCAGGAAACCGACGCAGATTAGTCTGCTTTGGGCAGTCGGACGGCGTGTGTACGAAAACTTACGTCAAATGGAAGGGCAAACCGTCAATGCTGAATTCTACGAAACTCTTTGGAAGCGCTTACTCATACTGATGCACATCCAACATTTTCGGCCACAGATGTACAGGGGTGGAAAGTGGAGTTTGTTGCAACTTCTTGCCCCAACGCCGGTTAACTCTTATTGCACATCCACCATACTCGCCAAATCATGCGCCTGCAGATTTCTTTTTGCAAACATCCGATGAAGTGTGACATCCGTGCTTCGATCGATCCCAAAAGAGGCCTTCGCTGGCTCATTCCAGCAGCTTTATCAATGATGTATTGTGCCCAACGGATATTAGCTTGAGTGTGAATAAAGGTATTGTGTTTCCATTTTTTATTTATTTTATGCTTCCTTTCACCGAACTTTTTAAACACACCTTTTATTATGATAATGATATTAACAGAATTAATCTGTTATTTTTTGTGGAGGAACTACATTCGTGCTCAAAAGTTAAGGGATATACAAGATTGGGTTGCTCCGATCTGCAAACTATCTTCAAACTTTCTAGGGCATTTGGAAAGCCCGGATGTTGAATTGGCTGTAAGATAGCCTGTTACTGCTATACATATTAAGGGTGACAATAAATTGTGGCAACAGAAATGGACGCGTCCAGGCGCAAATATATTAAAGCGCTACCAAATAATTATTAATTAATTGCAATCACTGTGTGTTCTTGGGCAAGTCATTCGTGTTTCGATTATTGTGAGTTAATTGATATGTGTTTTGAAATGTCAAACAAACGCAGTGCAATTCTGGAGCTGTTTCGTCAAGAAAAGCGTCAATGTGAAATTGTTCGTTTGCTCAATGTTGGCAGAGACGTCGTCTCCAAAGCGGTCAAACGGTATAAAGAGAGTGGCCAAGAAGGTGGCCGTCCAGAAAGAGGAAAAAGGCGTACCACCAACACGTCCAGGAACCGCAAAATCATCAAAAAGCAACTCCAGCGAAATCCGAGGATCTCAATGAGACAAATCGCTCGTGAGACCGAAATTCACCGCAAACTCAAACTCAAACTCAAGATCTACAAGCTTCAAAACGTCCAGCTCCCCAAAGAAAAAAACAAGCGCGTAGGGCTCCACTGACTCCGCCAACTCAAGCGTCGGGCCGCAGGTGATAAATGGAAGGCATCCTCTTCACAGACGAGAAGCTTTTCACTGTGGAGCAGGCACACAATCACCAAAACGACAAAGTATAGTCAACAGAGGCACCCGGCACTTCTGCAGTCATCGAACGTCGCCCAAATCCGCAGTCCGTGATGGTCTGTGGTGGAATTTGCGCCAGTGGCAAGACAACCCTCGTATTTGTGGACCAAGGAGTCAAAATCAACCAACAGGTTTACCGTCGTGATATTCTCGAGGCTGTGGTGCTTCCTTGGGCTCGGCACCATTTTCGGCAATGAACCTGATCGGACCTTTCAACAAGACTCTGCACCAGCTCACAGAGCAAAAATGACGCAGGAGTGGTGCAAGAGCCATTTTCTGGATTTCATCTCGTCTCAGCAGTGGCGGCCCTACTCGCCGGTTCTCAGTCCGATGGATTACCAACCTGCTGAACGCCACAACAGTTTGGAGTCGCTGAAGAAGTCCCTGCGCCAAGAATGAGACCGATTGTCGCCGGACGACTTGCGGCCCATTGCTGAAAATTTCAAGACAGGTTTAGGGCTTTGTGTCGCCACCAAAGAAGCCCACTTGGAAACCGAATGAACATGTTATTACCAAGTGGCAATGTTCTACGAAGGGCGATTGATAAATAACGTCTCCATGGCTGTAACTTTTTTATTTGTTAACCGATTTTCAAAATCTTTTTGTATTTTATACTCACATTTGTCCTCTATGTAATGCACTTTTTACTTTTCGACATAGTCCCCATCCCTTTCCATGCATTGCGCCAACGCGTGATCACTCGGGTGAACCCGTTGAAGAGGAATTTCGGGGTTGTTGTCGACATCAAGATTGAACAGCAGCGTTTACCTCGCCGTCAGAACCAAGTCCCTTAAGGGGGTCTTTCTTCTTTGGGAAGTGGTGAAAGTCGCAATGTGCAAAGTCTTTCATTTTTGAACTGCAATTTTTCATCTTTGAACTGCAGGCGCTGCAACGCCTCTGGTGTGTAGTGACTCGTGTGGGGGCGGACGTTATCGTACTCCAGAAGAGGGTCCAAAGCTGCCATTCAATCCTAGTGTCGACAACCACCCCGAAATTCCTCCACAACAGGTTCAACCTAGTGGTCACGCGTTGGCGCAATGCGTGGAAAGGGATGGGGACTATGTCGAAAAGTGAATAGTGCATTACATAGAGGACAAATGTGAGTATAAGATACAAAAAGAATTTTGAAAATCGGTTAACAAATAAAAAAGTTACAGCCATGGAGAACTTATTTATCAATCGCCCCTCGTAGTTATTACATGTCAATTGCTTTACTTTTCATTGTTTGGATTAAAAAATTTGTACACAATCAGTGACTTTTTATTGTCACCCTGTACATCTCGTTCTAGCATGCAGCGCAATAAATTGTGAAGCAGTTCTTGAGGCAGTAGTTTCTACTCCAAAACCAGCACTCGAGGCACCTCTAAGTGGGAGCAAGGAGGATAGTTAGGTTAGCAGAGATGCAACAATCTGCCGAGGGTATCTCTTACATGCATAATGGGATTGATATCGCTGGAACAAGACGGCCAAACCTTAAGTTCGATATCCTTGTTTTCCAGATACCGAATGTAAGCGCGTTTCGTCCATTCAGAGGAACTCTAGTCCGACTGCTCCTCGTAAAAGTCGCACGTATTTTTGCAAGTCACGTTATGAACTGGGGGATAACTGTATCACGGTCGAACACGAGCCTGCCCACAAATCCCCACCACCTACGAACCGACACCTTTTGATGATATTGCTAGGTGTGGATCTAGTCCTTTGATCTCTCCAGCATAAACACGTCGAGAATTGCTTTCCAGGCTGAGATGGAATTCGTCGGACAATAAGACCATATCCGTCGCGCTATCCTGTCAGCCAGCGTCAATAGGGTTCATCGCATGGGTATGTGAGCGTAAAAACCGAACTCACGAAGTTGAATATCCTCGTAGATAAATCATAAATCATCGGTTATCCCGTGATGTGGTGCAAATCGGAGACTATATCTGGGACCAACGTCGAATACTTTCTTGTTGTTGAAATTTCCTCTACAGCCTGCAATATTTCCACCTGAAATTGGTCTGCCTCAACAGGTCCAAGAAGTTTCCCTTTTGTCACATCATCCAAATGAACACGAGAGACCATAATTTATCCATATTAGTAATTCCTTGAGTAAGCAAATATGCGAAACGTAAATATCGAAATAACGAAACATGCACGTTGCGTATTCTAGAAGTGGTGTCATGGCCAGCAAAACAAGAATTGTTGCTTCGCCCCTTGTAAGGGAATGTGCTGAACCACATAATTATTTTCTCCATATGTCTACTCTATCTCTTTGCAAAGTTTGATGACATTTTGCGGAACAAAAACAGCCCAATCTACACTACATGATCAAAGGAGTTGGGACATCTGTTGCTCTACCGTAAAGCCGCAAAAAGCTTCAATCAGTAGTGTGTAGGACCACCCCGAGCTGCTATCACTGCCTCCACCTTACATGGCATACTGTCCACAAGTTTACGGTATGTGTCCACAGGTATTGACCTCCATTACTCGAGGAGTGTCGTGGTCAGTTCCTGGACAGATGTAGGGCGAACCATCCTAGATCTCACACGTCATTCCAATTCGTCCCAAAGATGTTCGATGGGGTTGAGATCAGGACTTTGGGCGGGCCAATCCAGTTCTTCAACCAGCATCTCGTCAAACCAGTCGGATATGGATCTTGCTTTGTTGCAAGGCGCTTGTCGTCCTGGAAGAGGAGCGACCCGTCACCGAAATGTTCCCACATCGCTGAAAGTTTCCCGTTATCCAGAATGTTTCTGTAGCCATCAGCATTGAGGTTTCCGTTTACCTTGATGAGCGGGCCCAGTCCAGTCCAGGAGAAACACGCCCAGACAATCATTCCACCACCACCAAACTTCACTGTTGGAACAACCCAGACTCTGCCATCTGATTTTCACAATGTAAACCGTGATTCATCACTCCATTCCACACTTCTCCATTGGTCCAGTGTCCAGTTCCGACGTTCTTTGTACCACTCCAGGCGAAGTTTAGCATTGGCGGGTCTTGTGGGCAGCTGCTCTTCAATGGAAACCAAGTTTTTTTATTTCTCTCTGGACCGTCATGTCACTGACTTCAGTCCCTGTTGAAGATCGAAATTCTTGGGCCAAGACATGCAGCGGTTCCTTACGATGTTGCTTTACCACCCTTTGTAGCACCCGTTGGTCTCGGAGGGTCAGCTTTGGTATTTTTCCAAGTCGAGGGCGAATGGTGGTGTTCCCATTTTTTCCCATTGGGATACAATTTTTCCGACGGTTGATTTTGTTTGCTGGAGGTGTGACGTTTCTCTGATGCTTTTCCCAGATCATCCAATAATCTGTCCTCGTACGAACTCCGCGAGAGATCCTTCTGTCGTGGCATATTGATGATATGTCATTTGTTCTACAATTCAACTGTGCTTGAAATGGTTCATTCCTTTAAAAAAAATTATTTAAATTTTGTTGTTAACTTTAAATGAGTTTCTTTCATGAAATGATCCATTTCCTGGTATTCACAGGGGTGTCCCAACTCCTTTGATCATGTAGTGTATGTTACATCCATAAACTTTTGAGCATGAGATTGCTTCTTAAAGTTTGTTCCCACTTATCGTTATGCTTTATAATAATTATGAAATTTAAATTGTTATGGTTTTTATAAAAGAACTAGGTGATATGCCCGGCGTTGCTCGGTCTGTTTATTTGATGGAATTTTGATGGCGTTACCCTTGCGCCATCTCTTGAGGAAACAAACAAACATAAATCAAGATATATTATATTTACCCCCAAGTCATCCCTTTGGGGACCTGTAAACCTTACTCTGAACCTCACGAACATACGGTGCGAATATGAGGTCAATCGGATAAGTGGTTCAAAAGTTTTTAGAACATTTACAGACGCACCCTCAACCTGAATTTTTATATATAAAGATATGATTAAGGGGCGATAAAATATCTAACATACAGTTTGAATATGAGAGAATGAAGTTTAAAACTTACGTTATAAACTAAAACAGTTAAATTATCACCATGTGTATTATTTTCGGTATCAAATTCGATAGAATTCCATCTTATGATGTTGAATCTTCCCTGCACAAAAGTTATTATTATGTGCGTGAGTTATTATTTGCACTTTTTATTATCAAATCGAGTATATAGGAAAAGGGATGCGTTACTCAAAAGACCATTACTTACCATCTTCACATAAAACCGAGCACCAAATGCGATATTATATTTGATATTCCAATGAATTAAATCTAAAATGAAAAAAAAATAATTATATGCATTTTATTCATTAACAATTTTCTATCTTTTTTTAGTGGGATATTTCATAACCGAACAGCAGCAGATAAGGCGTCTGGAAACATGCATTGCGCTCCCTTTCCTCATGGGATCCTTACTGTTAACGAAAAATACCCAGGGCTTACAAGGGGACATTACGACCTCGGAATTGTAGTGTACCTTTAGGGTGTTAATATATTTAAATATTAAGGCGCACTATTCAGCCAATTTTGAAAAAAGACGGTTTAAAGTTTCGAGCACCATACATAAGAGAAAGTTTTCCTCCTTGATTATAAGTGATCCGATAATTCAGACGCCAGCGTGGTTGCTACTCTCAAGTCAAAGTGTGAGGTGGCGGGTTCAAATTCCAGTTGTAACAATTTTTTTTTCTTTACCCAAATAATTATTCAGTATATTATATTTACAAATTTATTTGTGACAACCAACTTTTTCACAAAATTTTCCTTTTCTCAAAATTATTATACTTATTTTTATTGTTACAAGTGTCTACGGAGTAATAAAGTATTTTCTGCAAAATATTCTGTATAGAATCAACATTTTAAAAGCAATAAAAGCAGTATAATACATGTTAATAATTTGAGAGCAACCACAGCTGCCGTCTGAGCTATCGGATCACTTACAATCAAGGAGGAAAACTTTCCCTTATGTATGGTGATCGAAACTTTAAACCGTCTTTTTTATCAAAATTGGCTGAATAGTGCGCCTTAATATTTAAGTATATTAACACCCTAAAGGTACACTATAACTACACGAAGTCTCGTATTAAACTAAAATTCTGAGGTCGTAATGTCCCCTTGTTAGACAAAATAACGTTACCAATTGTTTATTAAAAAGGTGTTGTTGGATCTCCTTTTGCCTTGAGTACAGCGTCTAACCTTCTTGAAATTTATTCATATAATCCTTGTATAGTCTCCATTGGGATTTTGTACCAATCTTTAACCAAGCAACTTGCCAATTGCTGAAGAGATGAAGAGGAAGGAAATCTACTTCTGAGTTACCTCTCCAAAACTGACCATACTGGTTCGAATATATTCAAATCTGGCGAATGAGCGGCCATGGAAGATGCTGCAATTCGCTGTCGTCTCTTCAAACCAACATTTCACAGTTCGGAGTTGCATTGTGATCTTGAAAAGTAGTCTTGTTTTCAGGGAACAAAATCTAGACCATGGGATGGACCTAGTCGAGTAAGATGTCACGGTATTGGTCAGTAGTAATTCGGCCAGTGAGGGTAGTAATTGGACCAACTGAATAATAAGAAATAGCCTCCCAAACTATTACAGATCCGCCACCGTGTTTTAGTGTAAGAATGAGACAGTCTGGACGGTGGGCTTCTTTGTGGCATTTCCAAACGAAAATTCCCACCGACGTCAGAAATAATGTGAAGGATGATTCATCCGAACATATCATTCTTTTACAGTCAACTTGTTTCCAGGCTTTACATTATCTGACACAGGCTTTAGTAATGATCTCTGTGATGAAAAATTTGCAGCTCTTCCATGAATATCGCATTTGTGAAGCTCTCTACCAACTGTTTTTAAACTTTCAGAGAAATTTAGTTTAAAGCTATTTTGATTTTATATATTAATGAGATATTCATGGAAGAGCTTTTGTTCATAAAGAGATGTTTAAGCTCTGACAATTTTTTATTTTATTATTTTTTAATTAAAAAGATGGGGATTAATAATAAGATGGGTTGTTCTCCGTCAAATTTTGAGGGGGTCCATCTAGTTATATAATAAATTTTAAAAAAAAATCGGATGATTCTGGCATAATTGTCGTTGATTATTTCATGTACACAAAATATACAAAAAATGAGACCTGTAACCTTTCAAGCAGTCAAAAGAAAATAGCTTCCACTTCCACCTGTAAATCACTTCCGCATCACACCATAACGAGCGCTGCATCAGCTTATCTCTTGATCACGCATATAATTATATCGATACTGTGCACCATTTATGTTACACTATTAACCAAATAGATTAGTTTATTATTAATAAAACAAAAATTCTTATCAGAACAGCAAAAATAATCTTTATGTCAACATAGTTGAGCACGTGACGTAAAACTTGCGTTCCCCCGATGCTAAGCAACAACTTAATGGAACCGTTCCATAATAAGCGTACTCGACTAGATATCTGGAAAAAGTAACCTCATTGGATTGAAGTATTGTAAGGAAGCCGAACAATTTTGACTTAAGTCAAAACCTTTATGCACCCGACTGTACATGGTAGATCAGATCGACACTTCCGTTATTGGCCCCCTTGAAGAAAACATACTACTGTGATCACTCATCCGCTAGTGACGTTCTCGACATTGCTGTTCTCAAAGGGTTTTTCAAACCTTATAATTGCTTTATCTGATAGCCTACCAGTTGCACTAAATTTTGAGGGGATAAATATCAACCTGGGAATAATTTAGAGAACTTATGAACGACAGTAACATTCCCTATCAGGATCCCGTCACCAGCAATGACATTGACAAAAATATCAAAAACGTCACTCACTCCATCAAGATGACTACAAATGCTAGTGCTACTCCGTTGGATTGCAAGCGACCAGACCATCTGGAACTTCATCCATCAGGCAACTCATCCACGAAAAAAACACCCTTCAGAAGACTTTGGCAGCATACCAGGTTTCTCCACTTCAAGACGAAGTACAACAGATTATTCCACAAGGTAAGAGGGCAGATTAAGGATTTAAGGAATCAAAGATGGAATGACAAAATTAAGAGTCTGTCCGCCCAGGATAACGCTCTCTGGAGTACGGTCAGGGCCCTTAAAAGCAACAGGACTATTGCTCTTCCTCGTCTGCTTACAGAGGGTGGCGATTTTGTTAGCAACGACCAGGACAAAGCACAAATTATCGTCGATTCACTGAAGAGCCAATTCTCTACGCCCAAAGAGGATGGCCTGGTGAATATTACTCGTGAGGTCAAAGACGTGTGTGACAACTATGGCCATACGCAGCGCGCTGTTTCCTCTCCTGATGTCATTGGCACTTCTGAGATACTGGACATCATAAAGTGCCTGAAAACAAAAAGGCAGCCGACATCGACACCAATTCTAACAGTGCTCTCCAGTGTTATCTGCATCATCACCAAAGTCACGAATGACTGCTGGCTTAGCGGCCATTTCCCTAGCTCCTGTAAGGACTCAGTCATCATCATTATTCCTAAACCTGGGCTGGATCCTCGTTATAGGCCCATCAGCTGGGACAAGTTATAGGCCCATCAGCTTGTTGCTCATGCTTTCCAAGGTCTTTGAGCACACTATACTCAAGAGGTTCACCAACTACTGCGAGGCGAACAATCTCATTCGTAGTGAGCAATTTGGCTGCTGTCCAGGCCACTCTTGTCAGCTTCAGTTATACGGTCCACTCAATCTCTCTATATTTGGTGGTCTCGTTTTCCTCGATATCCAAAAGGCCTTTGACCATGTCTGGCATGATGGACTCATTTACAAAATGATTACCTACGGGTTCCCTGACGATCTAATTTCTCTGATTTGCTCCTTCCTTCAAAGAGGACTTTTCCTGTTAAGGTTGGGAACTCCTTGTCTGAACCGTGCTTGTGCTTCTATTTGCAAATCTAGGTGGAAGGATCTCCAGACCCTCCAAAATGTTGCTCTCCTCTCCATTGCCCAACTTGACAGAAAAGTTGCGAACAACCACTCTATTTATGACTTTGGGGATGACCCACATAGGCACTTTTGTCCAAACACTCATGAAGAACATGCTACCCAAGATGGGGAATCAGGAAAATACTCTGGTTTCTGGTATTCTGGACCATCCACTCGTTATTAAGGGTCCCCTTAGGTTTCGAAGACCCCGCCAAATCCTGATTGTCTGCTTTGATGACGTTAACAAGGCCGTCTTCCCCAACTATTGGATCTTTTAGAACCTGCTGATTTTTTGGGATCTATTCGTCAATCTACAATCTGACCCTCGTCCCTTCTGGGGACTTCTTCTCTGGAGGACTAAAGAGGTTCATCATGCTCTCTCCCCGTTTAGTGTACTTCCTCTGGTTTACTCTTTGGGCGAGCATGTAAAGTAGGCTTGGCTCCTGCACCGCTCGCATCTTTCTTTTCACTTCACTGTTCGATTGTCGATTGTCCTCTCTTATGTAGACTTGATAAAGCAGGTAATAAAGCCGAAACTAGTTGTATCCGATATTATGCAGTATTGTAAGATGTCAATTCATTTCGTTAGGAAATGCAATACTACGTCCAATCCACTTCAAGAAAATTTATATTTTAACTAGCAGAGGCACCCACTGTTGCCCGGGGTAATTACAGTTGTAGGTAAACAGAAAAATCCCAAGAAGTTAAATAATAACAAGAAATTAGGCCTCCCGAGGAAGGTATAGGAAAGTAACGGAAGCCCTGAGTTCATCTTTTTTTTTTTTTTAGCCGGCCAGGCGGCCGAGAGGGCTAGGGCGTAGACTTTCTAGTTGGTTTGTGTTTGTCCCGGGCTGCGTACAGATAAAATTTGTTCTCGCAAAATGACCTTAGTAGTCGACGCAAAAATTTCTTCCTTACTTACTTTTCAAATCCGCTTATTCGTTAGGGTCGCGGGGGCAGCAACCCTATGGAGGATCTCCAGCGATCGCGATCTTCCGCCATCAGGGGCATGTCCTCCCTGGTAATACCCAAGCGACTCGAACCCAGATTCTCCATGTAGTCTCCACCCAACGGCTTCGAAAATAACTGCCTAGGAAGACCAGTTTGCGGCATCCGTATCACGTGGCCATACCAGCGCAAGTGAGATCTCTCAATGCTGAGAAGTAGCGGCCCAACACCTAAAGACTACCTTATTGTGCTGCTGTACACTCTATCTAGTAAGGTAACACCTGCTACACCTCTCAGAAATCTCATTTCAGCCGCTTGTATCCGCGATCGCACACTTTCGGTCATTACCCAAGCCTCATGACCATAGGTGAGAATGAGGACAAAGATAGATTTGAAGACGGAGAGCTTGGCTTTGTTACCAGCTCGCGTTTCGTTACCGCGGATCGCCACAGTTCACGTCTGAAACTACTTGCTGCACCCATCCGAGCATCCAATTCTTTCTCCTGCCATCCATCACTCGTGAATGCAATCCCGAGATACTTGAATTTCTCCACCTGTCTCAATGAGGCTCCCCTAACATGGAGAGCGCACTGAACAGGCTGTCTTGAAAGGACCAGAACCTCAGTTTTAGCCACACTGATCTTCGTCCCAGCTTCTTCACATTTGGTTGCAAACTGGTCTAGTGCATGCTGAAGGTTCGTGCAAGAAGATCCAAAGAGGACAAGGTCTTGTTGGGTTGGGGTCCCTGCTTGCAGGGGCCCCTGCCAACCGAGTCACGAGGACCAAACGGCTTGAAAGAAGCAACGATGAAACACCCTCTCCCCGGTCTGAAATTCACGACCTAGGAGTGGTTTAATCTACAAAAACTATACACCGCTCTTATTATGGCAAGTCAAAGGTTGTGGCTGCAACTGCTTTCACTGAGAATTTTTCGAAATCTTTAATAATTAATGCATTCAAATAAGCCGTGTATGCGAATAGACGCGTGTAGCTGTGTCGCTGAAGTGATGCGTGAAGCTTCGCCCAAGCGTTTAGAACTGCAGGGAGCGTGCAGGCGTCGAAGAGGCGACTCGGGGAATGGGTCCTGGATCCACATGGGCAGAGTGTCGTATTTGTAACGAGCTTACACCGCGCTAAATAGTCCAAGAAGGGACCGTGGCCTGTGATCATTTGAATTGCTCGGGGGTGCTAGCCGATTGTATCGGTCAAAACCCTCGGCAGAAACTGGTGAACCAGTCTCCCCTTCGTGGAGTTATCCTATTCCCTTTGCCATGTGTTATATGCTTGCCTGTACAGTGAGCCCCTAAGATGGCTGACCACCGCAATGCCGCCTTCTTTGCGGCCACATCAGCCAGCTCGTTGCCAGGGATGCCTGCATGTGATTTGACCCATCGTAGGGTTATGCTGCGTAAATCGACTGCCTTCCATAAAGCAGTCCTGGCAGCGATGGTCTGCTCGGAGGAATCTCTGTTGCTCATAATTGCTCTAAGAGCTGCCAGCGAGTCTGACAACACCGTAGCCGACTTCACTGGCGCGACATTCGATTGATTGAGCCACGTCAGTGCTTCCTTAATGGCCTGCACCTCTGCTTGAAAAACCGAGCAATTAGGTGCCAAGCTGAAGGTCTGTTGGTGATCCACGGTGAAGCCTTCTAGAACAACAAAGGCTCCTCCTGTCTTACCGCCAATGTTTTATCCATCTGTGTAAATTTCAATGTCGGTGCCAGGGCTGCTATTGCCATAACACAGTATCTCGATGCTGCGGGCCTCCCAAGGTGGTGGTTGGGAGGAGAATCCGGGTGGGGCCTCATACTCCAGAAAGCCGCTAGTGCGGTGTTCTTGGAATCTATGGCGGAGGAGTGCTAGAAGATGAAGAGGTGGGCAGCCATTAATGACCTGCAGGGCCTCCGTGGAGACCGTGCAGTAGGCTCTCGCCAGGGACAAAAGAAAAGGTCGCTGGGCAGTCTGGAGACGCCTTCTTGGGTGCGTGTTGATGGCCCTTTGGCCCCATATCTCCGCTCCATACAGAAGCATGGGGTTGATGATGTTATTAGCAGAGCTTTGCGTACCTGGTAGAAAGACCCAAAGATTTTCCTGCGAATATAAATATTCTGGTTCCGATCGTTGCCGCTCGTTTGCAGAGGTAGGAGATGTGGCCTACACAGCTTCCCCATGCATCCAGTATAATACCAAGGTACTTGATGGATTCAGTACACTGCACTGTTTTATTCCCTATAAACACTGTTGCTGGTCTTTCTCTGTACGGAGGGACATATAGGCAGCCAAATTTATCTGTATTGTAGTCCAGACCGCAGCTTGTCGCCCACCGCTCACATCGGATCCAGGCTCCGGTGAGAAGGAGTTGCAGCCGATGCACTGTAGGGGCGGACAGTACATCGCCAAGAGGACAAAGTCGTCAGCTAAGAGCAACCTCTCCACCAGGCAGTCGCCCACGCGAAAACGCTCATCGTCTCGGCTGCCCCTGTCTATCCAGTCCATAAAGATAATACACAAGAGGGGCGACAGTGCGCACCCTTGGCGAAGTCCAACACCCACGGTGAACGGTTTTGGCTTAATGCCATTTATCCAGACACACATCTCAGAGCTTTCGTACAGAGATATGATAGCAACCAGTAATTGCCCACCCACTCCATACTCTTGCAACACTTGCCAGAGCTTCTCCCGAGGTACTCTCTCATATGCTTTTTCGAGGTCCACAAAGCAAGCGTAGACTTCTTTTGCATACTCCCAGGATTTCTCAAAGATTCGCCTTAGAGCAAAAATGTGATCCGTCGTGCTTCGGCCAGGTCGGAAACCACACTGCTCCCCCGATAGTTTGGAGTCGACTATTTCCCGACTTCTCTTCTCCAGACACTTAGCGTACACTTTCCCAGGAATGCTGAGCAAAGAGATGCCTCGATAGTTTTTGCAATCTTACCAATCTCCCTTTTTGAAGATAGGGATCACAATTCCTGTCTGCCATTGCTTAGGGGCCTGTCTAGATATCCAAGCAACCTGACACACTCGAGTCAGCCACAGGATACCATCCTGATTTAAGGCTTTTAACATCTCGGACCGGATTTCATCATCACCTGCACCTTTGCCAGTCTTCAGGGACTTAATTGCCCATCTGACTTCTGTTTCAGTGATACTATCGTGACTATTCTCCGCTTTAAAGTGCACTTCATGTGCCTCAGTTGTTTCTGTCACCGGATTAAGAAGAGATGCAAAGTATTCCTTCCACCTATGCAACACGCTCTTCTCCGTTTTTAGAAGTCTCCCATCTCTCTTTTTTTAGTCTCCCATCTCTCTCCGTTTTTAGAAGTCTCCCAGTTCACTCTTAATGTGATGAAAGAGACTTCTTTCCACAGAGGCGGCGCACGATCTGCCGAAATACGTTGTTTGCCGAACCACAGTCTGCCTCTAATTTCTCCCCGAACTTCTCCCAGGCCTTGACTTTAGCTGTTGATACTGTCTTTGCTGCTGCTTTTTACGCCTCAGTGAACCGCACCCGACTCAGCATAAGTTGACTTATTTGCTGTTAACCAAAATTTCTAACCAATCTTCAATTTTTTTTTATTCTTGCATTTGCACTCTTTAATTCTTCTATTTTTTCAATTAAAATAGATTTCTTCGAACCTTGTATTTAGAATATATAAAATAACCCTATCTTCTTTCCTTTCTCATTATTTTTGATCGAATGATATATTACATGATATATGTTGCCAAAAATTCTTAAGACCAAGTGATTGTCACCCCCATAACTCCGACCTTATTAGAACAATTTTGTCCAATCTTTACAGTAATGTTGACCTTGCTTAGAGGAATCTGCGTACCGAATTTCACTCCTTTATATGCATAAATACGCGTAGACCTTTTGGTCCCCTCTAATTTACGCCCCCGAAACTCCGCCCCCAGTGGGCCAATCAAAACCAAATTAAATTGTGAAGGTGCACATGCCCATAGTAAGCTACATTCTGATTTTCAACGTTCTACGTCAAAAAGTGCGGAAATTATGCAGGGGACGGACGGTCGGACGGACAGACAGACGGACATTTTGAAAACAATAAGTAGCTTCATTCTTCCGCTACTTAATAATGCTTGAAATGCCTTTTTAATCACAGATTTAATGAATAGCACTAGTACTGCAGCTACGTTAAGAAGTTTGTTCACGAAAGTTTTTGACATTTATGGATTCTTCGAGTTAATATTTGACAATGGCACTGGATATACTTCAGAAGATTTTGAAAGTTTCATGAAAAGTCACAAAATTAAACACAATAAACCGTGCGCTTTTCATCCACACACAGTCCAATGGATTGGTAAAAGGGCAAATCAATCAATCGAGAAATATTATGGATGATATCACCAAATGCAGCCGTTTTGTAAGTTCCGCAATGTTTGCCTACAACACAGCTAAGCAGTCATCAACTAAGATTTCAGCCTGTAATTTCTGAGCAACTGAAGTTAGGATCAAGCTTATCTTCTCAACAAGATGAAGATCGGTTGAAAGAGACCATTTTTAAAGGAATCGAATCTATTCAAAACATCACTAAAGCTCACGATAGAAAAAAGATATACTTCGTTTAGAACAAGCAACTAAAGGAGTTTTAACACGGTGATTTAGTGTTATATAAACGAATGACTAGACATAAATTTCAAAATCGATAAAAAGGACCGTACAACGTTATCGGTGTGAAGAACCCTGTAACATTACGTATTAGAAGCATTGATAGCAATGACGAAAGTAAAGTTCATGTTTCTCAAATAAGACTTACTACATAAGACAAACTGAAGAAGATACTGGAGAAACACGAGATGAACAAAACACAGAAACGAAAGAAGGACAATAGATGTCACAAAGTATTGTGAACAAGCGCGAGCGCGGTCGCGATCATCATGCAAGCGCGTCTGCTTGGGACACTCGGCTGCAGGCGTCATCTGTTGATAATAAGGACATTAACTTAATTATTAATAGTGAGAGTGATGATGTGCAGCGTCGTACTATCAACAGATCGAGGGGCTGAAAAAGGGGAAGCGGAAAAGGTTTGAATCTGCGTGGTCGCGCAAACATTGAGAAGCGGGTGCATGTGGGGAGTGATTCAACGAGAGAGAAGGAGCCAGCCGACGGGAGAGGAGCTCGAACAGAGGTTCCGCGAGTGAACAGGAAAAGAACTGGGTGTTCGAGGGAGAGCTCCATGTGTTGTTGGCAAACGAAGCCAGCGAGTGTGGTTTCGAGAACGAACTGAAAGAAAGATACGTGCGTAAACGGCAGCGGTCGGCGGGAGTCGTCGAAGCCCTTGGAAAGAGGCGAGTGGCAACAGCCTGCGCGCAACACTAATGTGAGTGTGCCTATTTCTTTATCTACAGTGTCGTCAGAGAAGCTCGTGCAGCCGGCACGAGCTTTCGTCGAGGAAAACCACGTCGCTCTCCAGGGAGAACGTTGTGAACGGAGAACTGAACGGCGGGCCCGTTATCGAGTTTCGTCGGAGAAGACGTTTCTTCTTCCTCTGCTAATAAAGGGGTTTCGTCATGGAATCGACTGGCAACTGTATGCTGTCCCGAGTCCAGTCGTCCTAGTAAATTTGGTGGTGGTGAGCAGCCTCCCTGTACCTTTGACGGACGACGCCGTCCACGTGGAAGGTGGAACCGCAGCCCAGGAGGACGAGCTTTGGACCGTAATTGCCCTGTGGGGGCTGTCTTTATACGTTTCTGATAGACTAGGTGCCCTGTACTGATTTCGAAGGTAAGCTGGCTGTCGTGCACATGACGACTTATTTTTAACTCTCTTGCTCTATGAATCACGCAGCGCCTTGGCCTCTCAAGCAGCGTTGTTTGTTATGTTGTTAATTTTTGAGCCGGGGGCTGGCGTTTGCTTTTAATTAAAGTATTTTTCTTTGTTTCATTACAGGTTCAGCTTGAGCTGGCCTTTCTTGCCCCCCCAGCGCGTCTTCGCCACAAATATGAAGGAATTAATGGAAAACTAGGTTTCTCGCTTCAGCCTGCGTTTTGTCAAGAGTCTCTACGTGCCCATTTATGTGGATAGTAAACCTTTCATGGTATCTCGGCAATTGACCGTTTTTCCCAATTATGACTATTAATGTAAAGGAGTCATTTATCTTTGAGCTCCTGGGATAGAATCCTCGTGATAGAGGACTTTCCCCCTTTTAGACTGTTTGTCTAGTTTTGCTCTTTTTTTTTTATTCTGAAATTTAAGAGTGTAATAATTATTATTTTGTTCAATAAAAACTTTAAGCAAAATTTAATATGCTTACATTGCTATCTCTTTTAAGCAAATTTGGACTATTTTCACTGCGCTCCATTCCTGCACGTGACAGCTTTGTAGCCATATTATTTTTTGACCTCTTTTGGTAGCGAGCAATAAGTTACACGGGCTTGGTCTCGCATACCTCTTTTGGTAGCGATCGTTTCGTTACACGGGCTCGGTCTCGCTGACCTCTTTTGGTAGCGAGGTTTCTTTTCATGTGTGGGGTCTGGTGTACCTCTTTTGGCACCGAGCGTTTCTTTCCACGTGCTTAGTCTTGCGTTTTTTTTTGTTTTTGAATGTTTTTAGTTCCGTTGAAGGGGTCTTTGGGTGGCTTATTTAGGGGCGTATTTAGGGGTGGCGTATTTAGGGGTCTTAGGGGTCTTTGGGTGGTTTGCAGGTACTTTTCTCTTCGGCGCTTTGTAGCCATATTATTTTTTGACCTCTTTTAAGCAAATGTAAAATTTTTTTTTTGTTTTTCGTTTCACTTGGTCTTAAAAAAAAAATGGCGAGGCTTCATAAGGGTTTGAGCACGGAGCAGGTCATCCGCAATATTTTAACCCAAACGGTATACAATAAGCAGAATATCGGCCGCTTTAATCAGTGTTTCGGCAAGCTGGCCGAGCAGTTGCCAGAGTGTAATGAAGCTCAGTTAGTAGACACGTATCTGAAAGCCTTCCCCGAGAAAATAAGGTGCTTCCTGAGGAAGAAGGCTCCGGCTAATTTAAGAGCGGCGATGGTCTATACTGAGGCCGCGCTGTTGCTAAGTACATTGAGTCAGGGTTAGGCAGTTTCGAGTAAGAGCACGGTGGGTCCTAAAACTATGCAGGCACAGGGTGAGGCAAACGCGGGGTCGGTGGACGTACTTAGCGTTTCTTTAAGAGGCGAACCGCAAATAGTAGAGCTAATAAAAGATAATTATAAAAGAGACCCCTTTACAAGGGATCGGGTTAGTAAACCCAGAGCTCCATATTTTATGGAAAAGGGGCTGTTGTATAAGAAGATGTCACATAGGGTAAAACTTGTGTTACCCAAAGTATGTAGCCTCACTGATGCTATTATCACTTCTTTACATAGTGACCCTACGGCGGGGCATTTGGGGATCTATAAGATGTTGTCCAAAGCGGCGACCTTGTACGCGTGGGTGGGCATGGCGTCCGACATTGTAAAATATATAAACCTGTGCAAGGTTTGCCAAGCCAACAAGGTACCTCGTCATAAACCTTATGGGGAGCTGCAACCATTAGAAGTTCCTCCTCAGCGCTGGCATACCATCACGCTTGATTACGTTTTACCTCTCCCACGTACGAAAAAGGGATATGATGCATTGCTCACTGTAACGGATAAGCTGACTAAGAGGGTCCGTTTTTCTCCCGTGCCATTCCGGCATTACCGCTGAGGAAACAGCTCAACTATTAGTAGAGCAGGTATTTAAGATACACGGGTTTCCGCAGGCGATAATCTCGGATCGGGACGTGCGTTTTCAGTCCGCAATGTGGAAGCATATTTTTAAAGTATTAGGATCCACTTTGAAATTCGCGAGTGCTTATCACCCCCAATCGGATGGGCAGTCGGAACGTACTAATCAAACGGTGGAGCAAATTTTAAGGAGTTATCTTAATCCTGAGAAGGATGATTAGGATGAGTTTTTGACGGCAGCAGAAATTGCAATTAATTCGGCGGTTTCTGAAACGACTAAGATGTCCGCTTTTTACCTTGGTCTAGCACGGGAAGTTTTTATGCCCCCGTCATTGAATAAATATGTCGGGCAGGCGCCACAAGGTAGTGAATTCATCAAGCATCTATCGCGAACCTTACGCTTAGCTCGGAAAAATATTAATAAGGTAAATCAAAGGTACAAAACAGGATTTGACCAGAGACATGTAAAATGCAACCTGAAAATAGGTGCTGAAGTCTTGGTTTGGGCCACACGGCTCATGCGATTTAAACATAAAAAGGGCAGGAAATTATTCCCCAAATACTTAGGGCCATTTAGAGTTCTGGATATTATAAACAACGCCAAAGTACAGATCCCGCGTAAATGGGGGGGGGGGGGGGCAGTAAAGTGAGCCATTGCTCTTTTCTAAAGAGATTTAAGAAAAAGGAGAAGGCGCCCCGTAGGCAACCAGGTCCAATTAAGGATCCGCATTTTAAAAATGTTTACAAGGTTCATAAGTTATTGGACGTGAAGAGTAAGAAACCCCAGCGCCAGTTTTTAGTTAAGTGGGTGGGCTACCCACGTCCAACGTGGGAACCCGAGAGGAACCTTCACAGATGTAAAAGGCTCATTGAAGCATTTTTTAAGCGGCAAAGGTCACAAGCCCCAGTGAAATCTAAAGCCAGGATAAAGCAGTCCCAACAGGATTTATCGCTGTCAAAGCAGCGATCGGCCGGCGCGAGCGTGTCACAAAGTATTGTGAACAAGCGCGAGCGCGGTCGCGATCATCATACAAGCGCGTCTGCTTGGGACACTCGGCTGCAGGCGTCATCTGTTGATAATAAGGACATTAACTTAATTATTAATAGTGAGAGTGATGATGTGCAGCGTCGTACTGTCAACAGATGGCGGGGCCGAAAAAGGGGAAGCGGAAGAGGTTTGAATCTGCGTGGGCGCGCGAACTTTGAGAGGCGGGCGCACGTGGGGAGTGATTCAACGAGAGAGAAGGAGCCAGCCGACGGGAGAGCTCAAACAGAGGTTCCGCGAGGGAACAGGAAAAGAACTGGGTTTCGAAAGAGAGCTCCATGTGTTGTTGGCAAACGAAGCCAGCGAGTGTGGTTTCGAGAACGAACTGGGGTAATTATGTAGATGACGGCCTCCACCCCAATCCGCGTTTTTTCCTACTTTGCGTTGTTTTTTTTCATATATCTTGGGTTGCTTGGTCATTTTGGGGGGAGTGGACGAAAAATTCGGTTCTCAAATGTGGTGGGAACGGAGTTTTTTTTCTTTCACTTGAAGGCGATCTCTTTTAACTTTAATGGCGGCAACTTCCGTCTTTCAACGCGCAACGCCATCTGGTGGCAGTGCTTGAAGTCTAGCTTCGGTTTCGGTAAATCGCGTAGTTTACCCATAGTTGAACACGTCTACTGTTGTCGACGACACTCAGATTCCATTTTTATATTGGTCCGGTCCGCTAGCAACATTGTGGCGACGTCCGTACGTGCATTTGCATAAACATGTCAGGTGGTCATAATATGCTCACTCAGTGTATATAATAAGTTTTAGTAGATTTATTAGTTTTTTTTAGAAAGTAATCCAAGTATTGGTTTCACAATGTCCGTCCGTCCCCTTTATAATTTCTGCATTTTTTGAGGTAGAAGATTGCTCATTTTTGAAGATTTCAAGAAAATTTTATGTTATAGTAATCAAATCTAAAAAAAGCCCGAACAACAGGAATTCTATGCATCGTTACAAGTTCGTAGAGATGGGATGGAATTTTCATTATGAACCTTAATGAACCTTATTGCAGAAACTTTGCATTGCATTGTTGGTCATTAGATATATATTGTTGTCCCGTGCATATTCGCTGGTAAATTACATGTTGATTCCGTTGTTGATGTATCCAACAGACAGAAAGTCTGGAAGGTTCTAGACTCTTCAAGCGTTCCAAATACAAATCGTCTGAATATTTATTGTGCGCTGACAAATGCAAATTCTATGCATTGTTACAAATTCAATTTTGTTTATTAATTCGCAATTTTGTTTAATACAAAGTGAGATGGAATCTTCGTCACATGCTTTAATGAACCTTATTTATATTGCACAAACTTTGCCTTGCATTGTTGGTTCGATATACCTCTTATTAGTATGTCCTGCCATCATCATGAATATTTTTAGAAATCTGAGGTAGAGCGTGAACTTCCTTTTGCTTTGAAGATCAATTGTGAAAAATTTCATCAAGATTGGAATAAAACTATAGATATGTATAAGAACCAAACACACAAACAAACACTCTCCTTTATACAGGGTGTTTTTGAATTGAGTACAGATTTTTTGGGAGATGATAGAAGAGCTCCTTAGAAGTATTTTTTGTCATATGAACATGAGGACCCTGCAGCTCCGTTTACTAACCATACTGCATTGAACAATCAAATGACACCGGGACGCAGTGTGCGTTGGTAGGCCTAGATTATTTTATTTTTAACAATTAACACAAGCAATCTACTGTATGACTTTTACAGTATTTGTTCAAAATGACCGCCATTTGCTTCATAGCACAACTCGCAACGCCCTATGATGGATTGATGTACGCGTGGAAACAGTTGATTTGCACGGTCGCTGATGTCACCTGCTGCCGCGATAACACGAGCCGCCAATTCTTCTTCGGTATCTACGGGTTCGGAGTACACCATTGCTTGTGTTAATTGTTAAAAATAAAATAATCTAGGCCTACCAACGCACACGGCGTCCCGGTGTCATTTGATTGTTCAATGCAGTATTGTAAGTAAACGGAGCTGCGGGGACCCCATGTTCATATGACAAAAAATACTTCTAAGGACCTTTTCTATCATCTCCCAAAAATCTGTACTCAATTCAAAAACACCCTGTATATACAGAATTCCCAAATTGATGTATACACCCTTTGAAATGTTATAACTCAGCAACGAAATATAAATTTTATTGTATTTTATTTTTTAAATTTCCTTAAGCCCTAACATTTTCAAAATGTCCACCTTTTGCCACAGTAGGCTACACTCCCAACACTGACATCGAACAGAGCGACATCCAACTGGGTGGTAGCTAATGAAGTATCATTGATGAATTTTCAAACTGATCTCGTAATTCAACCTCTGTTTGTTGGTTTGCTGGCGGTGGTGCGATAAATTCAACCTCCAACGTCGTTGACTCAACAACATTCTCCACTTTAGAATAGCACTTCAATATCCACTTATGTTCATCGAATGAAAGTCTCACCGCCATTTTCGTTCATAAACAAATGAACAACAATGAACGTGTTGCTACGCTTTTTCAGCACCGTCTGTATTATACACAACAAACCTTATATTTCTATCTCATTTCGTTGCTGAACTCTAAAGTTTCAAAGAGTGTATACATCATTTTGGGACACCCTGTAGATGACTAGCTGATATCCACGGCGTTGCCGTTGCAATATATGAATATGAATATACAGTAAAAATGAACACATGAAGAAGCTTCGAATTAATTAGTAAAAATTTCTATTGCAGAACCAAAAATATTTCATGTAGAATGCTCCCATTGCTCTCCATCAATTTTTGTCCTTTACATATCTATCTGAAAATCTTGGATAAACATTATCCATACGCCATTAACGTATGTCGTTATATTAAAAATTCCTTAGAAAAAACAATTTATTCTATTGATTGCTCAAGAGGCAAAACATCTTCACCAATATGAAGAACTTGTCACCTAAGGGTTGAGCAGTTGCAATCCCTGGATATTTTTTGGACCCCTAAAGAATTGTAAGCATGTTAATGGTACTTCCGCGATCAAAAATTATATATATTTGTAAATCTATGATTCGGACAATCACGAATCTCGAGGGATGAGTCATGTTGAAACAACAATGTAGGTGAATCACCAAAGGTGTGTTCTCCAAACTTCTGCTCGACTAACTGTCAAAGCATTGTTGGTAACAAAGCATGGGTTTATTGACAAAAAGTGTTCATATACATCCCCTCTACTCTCCTGTTAAATTTGGTGGGCAAAGAGTCCTGAGACACCCTGTACGTAAAATGCAATATATAGGGAGTGCAAGTGTGACATCAGTCCTTGGAATTCTTCAGTCACGTGACTCGATTTGGTTCCAAACAAGTCTTCTCGCTTCGGGATTTAACATGGTTCCAACGTAGGGATGGAATAAAATCGCTTTGTATAAGCCCAGTGTTTATAACACATTTAAGATGTGAAATTGTTTAGTTCCTCACTGCTCAAGAAGGAGCCAAAACAGCGATTTAGACATCTATCGTTTTCGCAAAGAAAGAAAGATCCGCGGACGATGGCATTCTTTTGCTAAGTGATTAAAAGTGATTAAAAAGCGTTCTAATATTAATGTATAAATTATATAATGGGATTAAATGTCTTAATAATAGTATCAATTACACAAATTAACATAATAATTTAAGAGATGTCATTTTTGCTGGCCGCCCGTTTCAAACGTTACTAGTACGTATATTGCGTGGTTCCAATGTTTGGAACCAGCGATCCCATTTCTTAGGCTCTCGGCCCGTTCATCGCGCAAATGACGTCAGCTGTGACGTAGCCACTTGCACTCCCTATAAGGGACACCAAAACAGCACGAACCCCACGAAGGGCCCCACGAAAATGCCTGAGCCGAATTTAGATCTTTATGAAAAATTAATTTGAAAAGATATTTCTGAAAAGAAAATTGAAGTGTTTATCCGTTTTGCAGTTCGTGAAAAAGGCGGTCGGTCGGCTTGACGAATTAACGTACAGACAGAGCGACATCCTTTAAATAGCTTTGGCTAAAGTTCCTAATGAAAGAGAAGCACTAAAACAAATGTCCAAACATCTGTACCGAGTACAACCACTGCATGTCTGTTAAAAGTAAAATCTATATGATCAGTAATATGCCATTGTAATCCCCCAAGACTGTGAATATCCTCTTATTGCCAACAAGACAACTGAGATGCTGACAAAGTTCAACTGGAAAGACCTCGAGCATCCTCCTTATAGCCCTGACCTGGCTCCAAGCGACTTCTATTTATTCGGCCCTCTTAAACATCAGCTTGGTTCAGGCTGCAACTCAAAGAATTTTATCCTACTGGTCTTAGAGGCTTGTGAAAGGATGGAACAAATTAAAAACGGCAAGACCATTTATCTTTGAAAATCTCATTCCTGGTCCTATGTCCCTAGGAAAACCAAGGCTCTAAAAAGTGCTCTGTCATGAGTGGCGCGATACTATGAACTCATTCAAAAGAAGTCATTCCTGCATTACAGGATCGGCAATATTTGGAGATTCCTCTCTTCATAGAAGACAGACCATCTTTTTACATTGAACGACAAATCAAGGAATTGCTTCCTGCTAACTTTGGCGAGGATCTTGTATTAACCAAAGCTTGTCATGCAGGTTCCGATAGATAGTTTGTCTTGCTTTATGCGCCAAAATTTCTCCTGAGATCAAAATTTGAGCAAAGTTTTCATTAAGAAATTATTAAATAAAAATTGAAGATAATACTCCAATTATCAGAACTGTTTCGAAAAAAAAAGATAATACTCCAAAAAAAAGTTCTACGATCTGTTTCGAATCCAGATTGTGGAACTTTTCCTTCCATTATTTCTGATAATATCTAATTTTTGGCAGAAATATACCGTTAGTAAGTTACAAATGCATACAGAAAAGGAATAAACAAAGGTATTGATTTGGAAACTTTTATTTTTCCGCTTAACATTCTTGTACAATGAGGCTCTTGTCTATTATTTCACAAGATCCCTCAAAACAAACAGCATGAAATCCTTTGAGACTTTTGTACATCTTCATCGCCAAGAAAGTAATGCTCACATGGGCCGAAGTCGGGGAGGGGGGGCGTAGGTATGTGAACTAGGGCTTTCTGTTAGTTGTTAATAGGGACCATCAACCATAAACTATATACAATCTGCTTGCTTTTCTTTTAACGGCGTAAGATGTTAACATTGGCAAAACACTGTCAGAGGTGAGATGTTGGCTTGAAGAGTTAGAATACTCTTCTTCATTATCTGCAACATATAAAAACTCAAGATAGAATATGTTCTACACTAGTTTCAGGGCCTAAATATTCATGTACCTTACCGGACGACTGTTCCAAGGGTTTGGTTTACTGTCGAGTAAGTGCTGAAAGAAAACTCGATGTTACGGCTTTCCGGCATTAGGACAGGGTTCTACTATCTGCTTCTTCAACTCAGCCTAAGGACCCGCACGTTCCATCTGAATTTTCCTTGACTCTCGATTCTCGGATTTCTGCGCTGTACAATACATCGACGTCGCCTTTCTCCGACGGACAGAGGGAATCTCAGCGAAAAAAGAAGCTTATAATGGTCAGAAGAGTGACTTCGTTCGAATCCATGGCGTCCTTGAACATTTCTTCCTCATGACCGATTTCGCGTCCATCTTGTCTTGGTTACCCTGCTGTTATTTTTTTCCCTTCCTTTCTCTTAAATCTTTCTCCTTCTAACCCTTCTCTTACTAACCGTTCTAACAACACTCTCCTGCAACAATTCTACTATATGTCCTACATTGTTGGCCAACAAAAATTCGTGGACGTCTTTTTAACTGTTTCTTCATTGTCATAATTTTAACAAGTGAGGTATTTTTAACAAATGTATTCGGAATCTTTTTTTATTTCTTCAAGGAAAATCTTCCCAAAAATAGTGGTGGGTACACCATTGGTAGGGAGAGGAGGGGCGAAAAATTCTGCAGCCCCGCCTTCTCCACGAGAATGGATAAAATTGATACACAAATTTTTTTTTTAATTTTAATTTTTTTAGGGTGCTACACTTATTGCATGATAACGTGGTCCACATATAGTAAGCAAGTAAGATAACTGAGATGATGTGAAAGTTTATGGGAAATTTTTGACCATCATCCGTATAGAGTTAAACTATACGGCTTCAGGGAAGTTGCCATCTGGCTCAGACAGCAACACAAAGAATTCTATGCTGATGGGTTTGAGGAGCTTATGAAAAGACTCTACAAGTGCCTCATTATACAGGGTGATTATGCGGAGATATAAAAGTAATTTTCAAGTTATTACTCTTATTTGTTAAATTTCCATATCGATTTGTAATCTACTTACAGAGCTCCTTTCTCAAAATCCGATAAACAGAACGGGGTATAGAGGGGTATGAATAGAATCAAAAGTATACAGTGTACATACGCGTGCTCTTTGAAGTTAACTAAAAGCGAATATATTTTTTAACTTAAATACCTTAAATATTTTGGAAGAATTTTGGAAATATTTTGAACTTAAATATCTTGTTAATCTTAAAAATGTAATAGAGTAATTATTTTAGAAGGCGTATAAGGAAAGAAAAACGAGTTACAAAAAGATTGGAATGAAAGGAGAATAATAAATAATGATCTTCTGTATAACGACTTAAACAATAGTCGAAATTAGATCCACTGAACTTTTAGGTGTAATTATTCCGAATTCATAAATTGGTTATGAAGTATTTTGTAAAATTACAACAACTTTACCTTAAAAATTGGTTTCCTTATTGCAGTCAGATGACCATATCGTAAGTAGCAGTTGTGTCAATGTAAATTTATTTCTGGAAAATACTGACATATCATTCTGACAAGTAACATTATCATAATATATGTATTAGTGTTAACATGACAATTCTACGAAAAAATATGTTTGTTGCCTGTCAAGTTTATAATTTACGATTAATAGTCCATATTAAAAATAATCATGTTTCTTGTTGCTTAGGAAAAATAGGGAAATTGTTCGATTTTTTATACTTAATGTTTCCGCTTTTGTTGGAAAAACAGAATTCTAATGAAAAGGCAAATAATTAATTTTATTACCCATTTTTTTCAATAATGCTTTAACAGGCACTAACATTTCTCCAAATCACCAAAGATTTTACTTACTTACTTTTCAAACCCGCTTATCCGTTAGGGTCGCGGGCAGCAGCCCTATGGAGGATTTCCAGAGATCGCGATCTTCCGCCATCAGGTGCATGTCCTCCCTGGTAATACCCAAGCGACTCGAACCCAGATTCTCCATGTAGTCTAGCCACCTGGTTCTAGGCCGATCCATTGGTCTCTTACCGACCGGCTTGGAAAATAACAACTGCCTAGGAAGACCAGGCGGCAACTGAGATCTCTCAATGCGGAGAAGTAGCGGCTCAACACCTAAAAACTCCCTTATTGTGCTGCTGTGCACTCTATCTAGTAGGGTAACACCTGCCACACCTCTCAGAAATCTCATTTCGGCCGCTTGTACCCGCGATCGCACTCTTTCGGTCATTACCAAAGATATTTTCTCCAAAATCTCTGGTAGTATGTTCTGAAGAAAACTGTGGTATGCGTGTCCAGGGAATCAGGCAGGCATTTTGGACACTCAGCTATTTCCGACCATGGGATTATTGACAAAAATTATTCATATACATACTGTCACTATTAAATAATTAGCAGAGTATTTGAACTTTAATCGTGAACAGAGAGTAACGGGACGGGAGACGAAAATTGTTAATCAATCTTTTTAATTTACAATAAATTTCAAATTGTAACAATCCTTGATGTTCAGATTAAAGAAAATGGAACGTGGTTTGGATTATATAACATCTTTATTAATTAAAATTAAGTAAAGTTGACACATTTTGGCAGCAAAGGCAGGTAAGTGTATTACAAAGAGAAAAAAAACAAGAGGATTGTAAAAAATCTAAAGAAAGAAAGAAAAGAAACACGGCGTATATTGATACGCTCAGTGGGACAAATCGTTTTGTTCATCCACTCCTGCTGAAAAAAGGACATTAACTTGGCAACTTGTAAAAAAAGGAAACATCTCACAGCATTACATTCCGGTAAGCGAATCCTAGCGAACTAAACAAGAAACAGTCGAGGGAAGATGCCAAAATTAGCGTGAATGGGACGTGAAATAAGCACGCCATAGAAACAACAATATTACTTCAGCAGGAGGATAAACTTGCGGAGATTAAAAGAAGAAAAAACAAATCCACTGTCGGGGAGTTCGATTAGGCACCATAGCCGCACAGGAGGCGTCTAGAGGAGAAGTAAGTGGTGTCGTAGCCTCCGCATATGTAAAGAGGCCTGTTCATTTTCCTCGCTGCCTTGATGTTTAGTGCATGGGAAAGGACGCTCGAATCCGCCATGAGACGAAGTAAATCCGTGGCCGAGTGATAGATAGAATGTAATCATTTCACTAGTGAAAAAAAGTGAGAAATAGCATAAAATAAACCCATAAGAATATTTTTCCATTTTAAATTTATTATAATTTTTGAAAATATAGATGTTCAAATTAAAGTTTGAATTATTCTAAAATTCCCTGTTCTTTTTTTAATAAATAATAAAATACTTTATCGTTGATCATTTTCTTCAGATATTTTTAAAGTTACACAGATTTATAAAAGTTGATTTAGAAAAAACACTTTTGATTGAAATCCGGAACTGATAAGGCCGTGTTATCGTAAGAAGGCAAGAACGTCATCCAATTTTTTTTTTCTAAAACATAAAATTCAGTATCAAACTCAAATTCAATAATTTCACAACATTAAAGTCACTAAACCAAAGCGAATGAAAAAGTTTTCCTAATTAAAGACCAATAAATATATAGCATATTACAAAATTGCATTATTGCAAAGTTGTTTGTAAAACTTATTTAACTATATTTTCAACTTTAGCAGCTGGTCGAAATACACTACTGTTTATAAAAATCGCAACACCCTGATGGAATAGCCCAATCTGCCTTAAATTTGGAGCATTTGCATATCATGGGTCAGAAAAGAAACCATTAGATTTTCAGGTCAATACAATGCGTTTTATTGTCACATTAGTATCGGGTGAAACCACCATGGGATGCAATTACAGCCTCTAAACGTCGTGGCATTGAGTCAAACAAGCTCTGAATTAGGGCCTGGGGAATGTCCTGCCATGCTCTGTCTACACGGGTATACAGTTCATCCACAGTTGCTGCTGCAGGAGTCTGACGAGCCAATCGATGAGCAACCCTGCCCCACACATGTTCGATTGGGTGAATGTCTGGTGAACGAGCAGGCCAGGGGAACAAGGGCGTCTGATGTGCTTGGAAAAAGGCGAGGACATTTCTGGCTACATGCGGTCGGGCATTGTCCTGTTGGAATACAGCGCCTGAAAGGTTCTGCAGGAAGGGGATGACCTCGGGTTGCACAACTTCCCTGATGTACCGGTCACTGTTCAGATTGCCATGGATTCTGATCAGACGGGAACGGCCATGGTAACTGATTGCACCCCACACCATCACCCCTGGCGTTTGTCCTGAATGACGCTGCAGGATGCATTCTGAAAGGTCGCGCTCGCCACGATGTCTTCTGACTCGTATCCTGCCGTCATGGTGCTGCAAGTTAAACCTTGACTCATCCGAAAACACAACTTGTTGCCATTCAGCTTGCCACTGTTGGTGTTGATGGGCCCATTGCAACCTGAGGCGCCGGTGGTTTTGAGTCAAAGGAATCCGCAACAATGGTACTCGTGCCATCAATCCTCTGGAAATCAAACGGCGTCGTACAGTGCTAGCAGACATTGTCCTGCCTACTGTAGCACCCCACTGTTGTGCTAACACTGTGGAAGTGGCTGTACGATCTGCTACACACATGCGATAGAGGTGTCTGTCATCTCGCGGTGTCGTCGTGCTGGGTCTTCCTGAGCCTGGTCTTCGGTGTGCCCTGTTCTCTTCGCTCCACTGCCTCCATGCACGCATAATTGTCGTTGCATTACGTCCTACACGAGCAGCAATGTCACGATACGACCATCCCGCTTCACGCAGACCAATTATGCGTCCTCTTTCAAAGTCTGTCAGCTGTTGATATGGTACCCTTCGTCGTCGTCGAGGCATGGTGTTCTTTCAAGCAATTACTCTGAAAATCTAATCATTTATACTCTGACCCATTGTATGCAAATATTGTAAACTGCATATGGATTAGACCATTCCATCAGGGTGTTGCGATTTTTATAAACAGTAGTGTATTATCGACGGAATTATTTAAAGGCCCTCTTGAATAAAATATCGTTTGATGAAAAGTTTGTAGTATTATTTTTCTGCAGTTTAAAATAAAAAACGTTTATTACTTTTCCATTTAAGTTATTCGATTTATAATTAACTCATCTAATGCTTCTCGAGTAAATAAAAATAAAAATAAAAAAAAATAGGAAAAAATAAATAATTGCTGAAATTTTATTTTCAGTTTTTATTTGAAATAATTTTTATCTATTTACAAAAACCTTTCATGATAATTCAGCAATTGAATTTCTATTTTTCGTCGATATTTTAATTAAAAAATACTACACAGTATTAAAACAAATTGCATTGTACATTGAAAAAGCAACACGCTTTCCTTCCACAAGTGACTAATTTCATGTGGGAAGATGTGAGCTGCGATTAGAAGAAGTGACTGATTTTGTTATCTGCGCAAGCGTGGAATGACTAACCGCTCTAACGATGCAAACAACGATATTCTTGTACGATGGACTATCGAAGGTTATTTTTACCGTTCCTGTATATTTTCTCACTCGCGATGGTCGATGCATGGTCGCAGGTCAATCGAACCTCGCGAGACTGACGTCACTGCGTTGCTCTCGCCATCGCATGTGGAGGAACGCACCCCTGGTCTTTTCCCCGTAGCTTATGCGAAGAAAAATGGCGACCATAATGCAAGCGGTGGCGCTGCATACCATAGAAATTCCGAAAATATCCTCAATACTTACAGCATTTTTAAGATTGCTAAATGCATTTTTTAGGCAAGTTGCATCTTTTATTTCTATAAATACATTTTAGCAACTCCAAAAGCTGTTAGTACTGAAGAAATTCTTGAAATTTCTACGTTATGCAGCGCCGCCGCTTGCACTTATGGTTGCCATTTTGTTTCGCACTAAACATCAAGGCAGCGAGGAAAATGAACAGGCCTCTTTACATATGCGGAGGCTACAACACCACTTAAGAAAATATGCAATTTTCTTTGTGTAAGAAAATATGCAATTTTCGTTTCAATTAGATACTGATACGGCTAAGAAGGTTGTAAAAGGTGTATTTTGAAAACAATTCTATGGAGACGTTTAATAATGAGAAAAAGCGTTGGTTAAAAAAAACGGTGACATGACGTAGGATCGTTTTCCTATGCGAACGAGGCGATTGTGGCAGACCGTTTGCACAAACGAATTGTTTGTAGCAGAGCAGGCAACAGCGTGGTTTTAATAATCACACTGTTGGTGCAACACTGTGCAGCATGACGTCAATTCTAATACTGCAGCGCTGAAGAACTGTTGAATTTAACAACTCTTCTACAGAAGCCTCACTTTGGGAAAAATTTGATGGCATTAACCGATTGATTACATTAACCGTGATTAAAATAAGCGGTAACTACTATTAATTTTGACTGGCATAGCAGTCACTTTGTTTTCGATTTGGATAATGTTAGGGCATTCGATGTTTCAGCATCTTTTTCATCCAACCGTATAGCATCGTCATCGTTTAACAAACAAAGAACTTTCCTAGCACGTCTAGCTGCAGTTCTTTGAGTACGAATCTTCGTGATGGGCAAAATGTCTTGTTGGCTCTTATATGATTGCTTGTGTTGGTTAATGGCTTTGTATGATGAAAAATATAGACCACAGATGCGACACAATCGTTTAAATAAGTATGCCTCGACACTGGAACAATATTATTATATCGACAGAGTTGGTAATATTTTAAAGTTTTTCGTTAGAGTTGAAGTTTTGAGTTTTAATACTTCAGATTTATACGAGGCCTACAAGAGAGACAGATGCTGAACCTCAAAATTCCATCTTGAATTTTAATAATCAGTATTTTATCGTTTGTTGGAAACAATGAAGGTTACATTATTGCTCGGACTAAGATGGTCAGGTAACTTTTGAGTTTCAGGGCCTGTCTTTCTAGTTGACTTTTGAGATTTATACGTAGCCAACGAGAAAGACAGGCCTTGGTGCGGAAAAGTCACCTGACCATACAAGTCAGAGTAACAATGCAACCTTCATTGTTCCATCTTGGATTTTAACAATCAATATTTTTTCGGTGTTGGAAACAATGAAGATTGGATTCTTGCCCGGACTACTATGATCAGGTAACTTTTCCGCGCCGGGGCCTGTCTTTCTCGTTGGATATAGATCTTTATAAGGCCAACTATATTCCTTCCAGCCTTAGTTTGCGCGAAATATGATGAACATGTTAATTGTTATGTTTTGTTTAATTTTTGTTGTAACAATGTCCAACAATTGAAACGGCCATCAGATTTCGCACAAACTTAGGCTGGATAGATTATAGAAAGACAGGCCGGGGCACTTATAAGTCACATGACCAATGTAGATCGAGCAACAATCCAATCTTCATTGTTTCCAACAAACGGAAAAAACATTGATTGTTGAAATCCAAGATGGAAACAATGAAGTTGGATTGCTGCTCGATCTAGTTTGGTCATGTGACTTTTTAGTGCCACGGCCTGTCTCTCGTTGGCCTCGGATCTATACATGTGACATCACGAAGCTTATGACCCCCCCCCCCTTGTCACACGATGTCACACTTTGTTGACCCTCT
>JAHWFO010019711.1:86584-113249 GCA_023313115.1 Rhysida immarginata | reverse complement strand
TCGTAACAACATGTAATGAGTGAATATCACGAGAAAATAATGATAATGGTTATTGGTTTACTAGCACGTGCCCTAATGGTGCCCTATGGTACCATATGGTAACCTTGGAACTTTCAATGCTAAGATATGGCATGTAATATATCAAACGACTCGTAACAACCAGTGTTGGGCAAGATAAAATGAAAACGACATCTAGATTAAGATAAAGATGAGAATTAAATATTTATCTAGATAAGATAATAGATAATATAATTTAATACAATCTAGATAAAGATAAAAGATAAAAACAAATTATCTAACAAATTAAGATAAAATTTAGCCTTTATTTAGCCAAATTTTCAAACTATCGGTATATCGTGATAAATATAGGAATTTTTGTGATAATAGGCTGTTTGCACCACGTTCTTTTCCGATATGTTAGGCTGCTCGTTACATTTGTTTCGTGGAAATCTAATGTTAATATGAAAAAAGGTTGTTGCGCAGAGAGGTATGTTTACGCTTAGAATTGTGGGTAAAGGAAAAGGCGTTACCTTGCTTTCGAGTTTCGATCTACTCCAGCAAAGAACTCAGAAATCACAATGTTGGTTATGTGCTTGGTGAAACGAAATCTCTTTTTCGTTCCCGCTCATGGTTAATTATTTATTATACAGGGTGATTCAGAAAGGTAGGTCAAGAATGAAATACCATGTACAGCTTATAGCAGGGAACAATATTTTTCCTATAAACATGGGTCCGGAATTGCATCCTTACAGAGATAATGCAACTTGTACGATGTAGGAATGGATGTGCGTTACCCGGACGGCAATGGTAGGGTCTAGTAGGGTCCATGTAAATTAGGATATAAACATGTAAATTGTTCATGTTCTCTCCTTTAAAGGAGAGGAAACGAAACATGTAACTCCATTTTCGTACAATGGATCGCTTGACTAATGCGGAGCTAGTGGACATGCATCTCGTCTATGGCGAGGCACAGGGTAATGCTAACTGAAGCGGTAAGGATTTACCAACAGCGTTTTCCAGAACGTGATTTACCAACAGGAGTTCGCGAGAATCTCGTCTGCAGACTAAACACCTGCATCAAGGCTCAGGGTCAGTATTTTGAACACCTACTGTAATGTCATTCCTACCTCGTACAAGTTGCATTATCTCTGTGAGAATGCATTTCCGGACCAGTGTTTATAAGAAAAAATTTGTTCCCCACTACAAACTGTACATGATATTTCATTCTTGACCTAACTTTCTGAATCACCCTGTATATAATTTCTTAATTTGTTTTAACGCTTCGAAGCAGCAAAAACACAATGGCTGCTAATGGGAGCACCAGGGGAACAGAAGACTAGTGACATCACTAACGGGTTAACTCTGATTAGTTTCGTTATTTCCTTTTCGATCGTAAGTTTGATAGACTTACACCTCTCGTTAAGCATCTATCGATATCGGACAGCCTAATGTAACAGAAAATAACAGAAAATCGCAAACAGCCCATTATCAGCTGTTCAAGCGAATGATATCGAAATACGATATTTTAGAAAATATCATCCATCACTACTAGATATCTTCAAGAGGTATTTTCTGAGATACAGTCGACTCCGCTTATAAGAGTCCAGTCGGGGAAATTGAAAAAAAGTTCTTATAAGCGGAATCGCAAAAGACAAGACAGTTATTTTGGGGAAAAGCAGCTCTTATAAGCACACAGCTCTTTTATGCACAGCTCAAAGAATATCTCAACTCGTCACATGATTACTTGTGAAATTCAGTCACTTTGTCTAAAATGAAAGAGCCACGAGCCCATAATATTAGAAATTTTTAAAATAGATAAGATAAATTATGCTTAGATGAAGATAATGATAAAAGATGACATAATTGAAAGTTTATCTAGATAAGATAAAAGATAAAAACTTTTCATCTAAGATAATTATCTAGATAAATTTATCTAGACAAGTCCCAACACTGGTAACAACGTGCCATGAGTGACTTTCACGAGAAAATAATGATAATGGTTAACAGTTTAGTAGCACGTGCCCTAATGGTGCCCTATGGCATGATACGGTACCATTAGAACTTTCAATTCTAAAACATGGCATGTAATATATCAAACCTCTCGTAACAACATGTAATGAGTGAATATCATGAGAAAATAATGATAATGGTTATTAGTTTACTAGCACGTGCCCTAATAGTGCCCTATGAAACCATATGGTACCATTGAACTTTCAATGCTAAGATATGGCATGTAAGATATCAAACGACTCGTAACAAGGTGCCATGAGTGAATATCACGAGAAAATAATGATAATGGTTATTGGTTTAATAGCACGTGCCCTAATGGTGCCATATAATACTATATGATACCATTGGAAATTTTAATGCTAAGATATGACATATAATATATCAAACAACTGGTAATAATCTGCCATGAGTGAATATCACGTGTAAATAATGATAATGGTTATTGGTTTACTAGCGCGTGCCCTAATGGTGCTCTATGATACCATATGGTACCATTGGAACTTTCAATGCTAAGATATGGCATGTAATATATCAAACAACTCCTTACAATGTGCTATGAGTGAATATCACGTGTAAATAATGATAATTGTATTGGCTTAGTAGCACGTGCCTTAAAGGTGCCATATGATACCATATGGCACCATTGGAACTTTAAATGTTAACATATGGCAGGTAATATATCAAACAATCGTAACAACGTGCCATGAGTGAATATAACGAGTAAATAATGATAGTGGCAATTGGTTTTGTAGCACGTGCCCTAATGGTACAATACAGAATTTATAGAACTTTTAATGCTAAGATATGGCGTGTAATATATCAACCAACTCCTTACGCGTTATTAGATCTTTTGTTATCTATAGCTTATTTGAATCAAGAGTATAGTACTCTTAGGCTTAATGGTATCTAAAACTCATTACTAATTAATTTATTAGTAGTTAATCGCTTGCTTCAATAAGACTTTAGTAATTTAATATGAAAATCTAATAGATGCTTACACATAACGCTTCAGCAATTGAGGCTCACTTCGTTTAACATTATGTGAGAATTCTTACAAATTAAAGAACTTTTATTTTTTTAAGTGTATGAGGAATAACTTCACTCTACATTTACCTTTCATTCTTCAAGTTTATTCTTTTAAATTCTCTCTATACGTTAGCCTATTTAAATAGTAATTTACAATTTAGTTTTCATATTTATTTATTTACTCTCAAGTGTTTTAAAATGTTGGTTAATTCTATATATCCATGCACGATGCTATAACAAGAAAATGTGCTCCCTTTATCCGCTTTGGCGGTAAAATCATTCTTGTTTTCTTATGTTTATTATATTTAATATTATTTTTTGGGATTCTTATATTTAATCAGAAACCGCAAAAAGCATTTTAAATTTCAAGCAATTTTAGTTTGTGTTGAAAATAATTTTCACAAAAGTACAAAATCATGTATTCCTGTTTAAACTTAAATTGCTAAATAAATTTTATAAATATAAGTTTATGTCCATTTATCATGCAAAAATATTCCTATAATTCCTAATGTATATTTTATAATTCCCATATCAGAACCTAAAGATGAAAAATAACGCAAGAGTCAGTTGTTTTTTCGTTTCCAGTCTAATGTTTCCATTTTTTGACACTTGCAATCTGTTCTTTCTGACCCTCTGTGATCAACTTGGGATGGTTCATAGACCATTTCTGATGTACAAAGAGAGGAAGGGGCATTGATGATCTGTTGTTGGTGCTGTGAAATGAATGGTGCATCATGAGTTGATGTTTTCCATGTTCTTCTAAAAATGGTGGAACTGTTGATTTTAATAGACGACTTCTCTTGCTGGCGTTATAAAATTGTTCATTTGTGAAATGTGCGGCACAAAATATGCAATTTTTACTGATTTTTCCCAAAACTTTCATTAAACAGGTCGCTTCTTCCACAGGCTGTTAATCATATTTTGCACCTAACAATGTCAAAAATATATAAATTTTAAGTTAACGACTGCAATAAACTAAAAAAGTATAATATGCATATATAATGAATATCATAAAATGAAAAAACATGAAGTGATATATTTTTAATAAATTTCGAATATTTTCATTTGGATTTTTACTATCTTTATTAAAATTAAAAAATAAGAATCATAAACATAATGTAATGAATTTCATAATTTATAAATGGTTAAATTGTTTATTTAGGATTTAATTTGTTTTTTTTTTTTAAATTTTAGCGGGTTTTCGAAAATGATAATCGATATAGCTATTATAATAAAATTTTTGATGACAATATATTTTTGGATTTTAACAATAATCGGATTTTAGATCAGTGTTTTTTCATTTGTTCAATAAAATGAAGGTTGGTTTATTTTTAGGCACAATGGCGGGTTGGTTGGTTTATTAGAATTTTTGGCGTTGACTAAGGTCATTTTGCCCTGTTATATCTGTAAGCAGCCCGGGACGAACACAAACATCCCAGCCCACGGAGGGATTTCCACCCACGACCAGATGGACTCGAGAACTAGAAAGCCTACGCCTTAGCCCTCTCGTCCACCTGGCCGGCGTCAGGCACAATGGAAGTTAGCATTTTATAAATAAGATATTTACTGTAAATAAACGTACCTCACAGGATTCGTTGGAAATCTAAAGAACAAAAGGTGCTTTACACAATGACATTGGGCACAAAATTTTGCAGCACACCACTGACCAGACTTGCTTTAGAAAATCAATTTGACAAGTTCTATGATGGTTTTCGCTCGTCGATTTGATCGTTGCAAAACTCTGAACATCTAGTGAAATTTAGAATCTGACCATATCCAATAATGCACCTAAGAGTCCGTATTATATAAAAATTAAGTAAATGACATGTCTCTCTATTCAAGGTCTCTGATATTATACGAGTAGATTAGAAAGTAACGCCATTTCTTTTTTTCAAAGAATATTACAAAACATACAGGTCATCAATTAAGTACAACTGATATTACGCAAACTTATCCACTTTTCCACATAGGCACGTTGACGAGTTAGGTATTTATCTTGACGCTGCACCAGAATACCCCACTCATATGAACTCCGTCGGCTGTACTTACGTTATAGAACTGAAATGGCGCACGGCAGATTTCAGTTCCACGTCAATTTCAAACCTGTGACTACCCAGAAATCTCTTCATGAGAAAAAAGAGGGCACTGTCACGTGCTTATGATATCTCTGATAGCAGAGTAGGGCGGAGGGACGTGTTTTCAATTTTCACAAAATTAAAGTTTAATGATACGGCAATTCTTACAAAACAACCCTTAATTGCCGCAATAATAAATGGCATTCATTAATAATATGTAGAAGATAATTGAATTAAGTTCATTATATAATCAGTAATTGATAATAAATAATATTATGCTAGTTTATTGAAGACGCTGTCTTCCTGAGATCCGGAATAGTCCTGGCTACACTATGAATAGAGCGGGGAGGTCCAATCTGCTTGAAAAAGTAAATTAGCAGCTAATAGAATCAAATTCTTTCGAAGCATAAATAACTTTAGAGTCCGACCTATGTAACTATGAGTAATGTACTGTATTTGGAGCATTAATATCAATTCACTTGTCTTATTATATGATTTGTTCGTAGATGCTTCAGACGTTCGTCCTACGGGAAACGTTAATTGCTCTGGACGAGGAACAGCAAGTTTTGGCCCCTTCGACTCTGGATACGGTATACAATGCCACAGCGACGTTTTCGATAAGTCCGCTTCTGCAGGCAGTACGATTGGCGAGCAAAAATTAAAACAGAATAAGTATTGATGATTATATCTTAGCACTATAGCAAATAAGGCAAGGTGAAGACCATCCAATGCGTGCAATCCTCATTAAAGATATTTGTTTAGAACTATCAGAGCACCCGGCGTTGCCCGGGATAATATTACTTGCAGGTGAGCAGAACAATCTCCAGAAGTTAATTTATAACTCCAAATTGGTTAAATAATAACCCAATCAACACAACACAGAGCGAGGGGGCTATCCATTCTAAGAAAATACGAAAAACAGGAATTCTAAGTGATATACCGGGATATAGATATTTATCTCCTGATATCCATCTTCACCACCGGGGAACATCACTGGATACTTTAGACACAGGTTTTCCTTGCCCTTGACGTAGAAGCTCTTATACCCTTTTGCTGTATTCGAAACTCCAGTTGATAGGGATGTTTCCAATACCATTATGGATATTTTGTTTTAGCTGCAGAGTTTCTCTGGTCAATACTCGTTCTTTCTGTTTCCTTTCCAGGCACATAAATTTTTGCTAGTCGTCTGTACGTTTGATAGGAAGCTCAATAGAGACACGTCTGTCTCCTTTGCCTCCTCAATAGACGCTGCCTTATTTATATCTTGTCAATACATCATCATTTTATGCTCATTATTAATAATTCTTGGAAACGACCGTTCAGTCCGCAATATCAGCATCTGAGTTTCCAGAATATCCATATCCACGGAGAATATAAATTTTTATGAAATGTTTGGATCTGCTGTCCTAGCAAATAATATGGATGAAAAGCCCGGTGAAAAATCTTTAAAATAAACACATGATAACCCTTACAACTATTATAGAAAAAATTCTTAATGAAAATTCGAAAAAAAAATTTTTAAAGGCTCACAATAGATGTATGCCACTGCTAGTCTAAATAATTTCTTCCTCACGTAATCTTACTTTAGACGTATACTTGATATTCTTGCAATTTAAGCTCGTCTCTCGATGTCTTGAATCAAAACTTGGCTATTCATAACTTTGTGTAGTCTAGCAGTCGACGATTCTTCTATTGATATGGTCACCATTTGCTCAATACAGGACGGAGCAAAAGGATTGCTTCCTCTGTCGTCTGTCCACTCTTTCTCAATAGAATGCTAACTCTCCATTATCTCCAGTTACTGATAATTTAAAAAAAAATTCAAGAAATGGTTAATTACTTAGAACTCTCAATTATAAAAAAAGCCTGAATAAGAGGAATTTATGCATTCTTCCAAATTGAATCTTATCTATATTGCATAAACTTTTCCTTTCAATGTTGGTCATGAGATATATATATTGTTGATCCTTGCATAGTGTTGGTGCATTGTGTGTTGATCCCTTGTTGGCACCTATTATTGCACAAACTTTGCTTGCATTCTTAGTCATGAGATATATATTGTTAGTCCGTTGCAGAGTGTTTGTGAATAGCGTGTTGATATCATTGTTGTTACTTATTGTTGCAAAAACTTTGTCTTGCATTGATGGTCATGAGATATTTCTCATTAATATGCCCTGCCATAACCATGAATATCGATTTTTTATCAATAATTGTTATTTTTTCGAAATCTGAGGTAGACAGTGACCTTCCTCATGCTTTGAAGGTCATGTATGCAAAATTTTATCAAGATCGGAATAAAACTGTAGATTTGTATAAAAAACCAACAAACCCACAAACAAACAAACAGGCCCACAAACATCCTTCTTTATATGTATAGAACTAGCAGAGGACCCGGCGTTGCCCGGGATAATTACGCTTGTAGGTAAACACACACACATAAACACCAAGAAACACACACACTTTTCCTAATCGTCTGAACGCTTGTTAGGGAGCTGAAGGAAGACACGTGTACTTCCTTTGCCTCATCGAGAGAGACTGCCCTATCTATATCGTCTATTATATCTATTTCCTGTTCATTATTAATAATTCTTGGAAACGAATGTTCTGTCTTTGCATCATCATTTTATGTTCATTGTTATAATTCTTTGAATAATTTTGTGCTCATTGTTATTGGTGAATTGCGCATTGAGACCATTGTTGATGCAAACACGACGGGCCTATTGTTGCACAAACTTTGCCTTGCATTGTTGGTCATGAGATATTTCTAATTAATATGCCCTTCCATAACCATAAATATCGATTTTTTATCGATAATTATTATTTTATCGAAATCTGAGGTAGACAGTGACCTTCCTCATGGTTTGAAGGTCAAGTATGCAAAATTTTATCAAGATGGGAATAAAACTGTAGATTTGCATAATAAACAAACAAACAAACCCACAAACCCACAAACAAACAAATATCCTTCTTTATATATAACTAGAAGAGGTACCCGGCGTTGCCCGGGATAATTACACTTGCACAAACTTTTCCTTTCATTGTTAGTCATGAGATATATATTGTTGGTTCATGCAGTGTGTTTGTGAATTGCGTGCTGATACCATTGTTGATACCTATTGTTGTACCAACTTTGCCTTGCATTGTTGGTCATGAGATATTTCTCATTAATATGCCTTGCCATAACCATGAATATCGATTTTTTATCGATATTTATTATTTTTCCGAAATCTGAGGTAGACAGTGACCTTCCTCATGCTTTAAAGGTCATGTATGCGAAATTTTATCAAGATCGGAATAAAACTGTAGATTTGTATAAAAAACGTACACACAGATCCACAGACCCACCCACAGACAGACCCACAGACAGACCCACAAACATCCTTCTTTATATATATAGAAGAAGAAGAAGAAGAAAAAGAAGATGAACTTCCTCACCACAATGTGTCACCCATGGACACAATGTGGCATTTCTTGTCTAAACTGACTATTGGTGATGGACATCTCAGATTTTCCTTGTTTAAAAAAATATAAAAGTTAGTACTGTTACTCCCTCATAGCAATGCTATTGAAGAGAGAATTTTTAGTTTAATTCGAAAAATCTAGCAATATTACCCGCTTCGCCCGGGTAAAAAAGATGCGTTAAGTAATATTTTTAACGACTGTTTGTTATGTTATAAATTGAACTATGATTAACAAAGTATGAACGAAATGCAAAAAAATGAGAAACACTCTAGAAAGCCTTTCCAAACATTTCATAATCATTCTAAACCAAAAATGATGATTTACGAACAATGAACTGGGAACAAAAGAAAATTAAATTATATGTACAAAAGTAAATAATGAAAAAAAATGATAAGATAAATGAATCAGCTATACAGGCAAGCTGGGCATGGATTGTAAAGTAGCTATGCATTCACTGATAAGACTAACTTCAGGGGCAGAAAGAACTTTATCCTCAATAGTGACTCTAAAATTCAGAGTTTTAAATGACACTAATTGTCGTAATTTTGTACCAAACAATGGGCTACTGAAAAAAGCAAAGGTCGTCACATCAAAATATAACAAAAACACCAAGGAAAAATGTAATCTTCTTTATTTGTTGCTACCACAAATTTTACAAAATTGTTAATAAAATTATTAATATCTCGTTAATAAAATTATTACTAAGTAATACTTTGGGGTGAAAGATATACTTTTAATAACACAACACAAACTAAACCGCTTTTCCACAAAGTTTTTATTACACATTAAAATTAATCTTTTTTGACTTTCTTATATATACCAAGAGCACATGAATATTAATCCTTATGTTCTCATGTATATACTTTTATTACACAGCTATTTTAGTCCATGCCAGCTTTGTTTGACTTGCCTGCCAGCTGAATTAACCACTGGAGGTTGGCAGCTATGTAAAAATGACCTGTATCGAAAATCCAGACGTTTTTCCAATAACGAAACAAAACAACCTTTCCGATCATTCTCAAAATACGTTCGTAAAGTAATCAATGATGCCAAGACTAACTTTTTTGCCCATTTATTCAACAGGGTATCTTGTAACAAATTTAGATGGAAATCAATACAAAATTTACTTCATGGAAACTCTCCATCACCCACCCCTTTTTCAGATCCCACAACTATTGACTCCTCCCATTTAAACTCGTTTCTCGTAATCCTTCTATCCACGAACCCTTCCACAGAAGACCACGACCCCTATTACCCTTCCCTCACAACCACAAATCTTTGTTCCTTTTTTATTACCGCTACTTCAAACGAGGAAGTTTCCTCTGTAATTCGTCAATTCAAACCTTTTTTTCACCCAGACCCCCTTGGCATCTGTTCTAATATTATTTCAGCCTGCTCTGGGTTTACTATTTTCTTTACGATTCTGTTTAATATTTCAATTTCACAAGGCCTGTATCCTACCTGTCTCCGCTCTTACAAGATCATCCCTATTTTTAAAAAGGGTGATCCGACCAACTTTCGTAACTATCGCCCCATTTCCATCCTGCCTTCCTTTACAAAATTATTCGAAAAGTTTTCAACTCCCGTTTATCTTCGTTTATTTTTTCTGATAATCTACTTTCATCTTCTCAACATGGATTTTCTCCAAAACGTAATACTTCTACATCATGTTACGATTTATTAGAATACATTATTTCTAACATGGCTAACAATAAATCTTTGGTCTCTTTTCATTGATTATTCCAAGGTCTTCGACTCGATCCCTCACAACCTCTTATTATTAAAACTAACCCGGTTTTTTAGGATACGTGGTCCTCCTCTTTGTTAGACCTCTAGTTTCTTAAGGAATAGAAAATATACCTTTACTCTATTTAATGAATCCTCTTCCACACTCACTCGGAATATCGGAGTCCCACAAGGTTCCATTTTATCTCTCCTTCTCTTCAAATGATTTATAAATGACCTTTCTTTGTCTATATGCTGATGATGCGATTTTAAAACTTTTTTTCTGGAACTCAGCTAACTACTTCGACTTAAATCTAGAGAAAACCACATATATCATTTTTAACACCGAAATAAAAAGTTAAATTTACACACTTTACCCTTTCCTGCAACTCCAACAAAATTAGCCCCTTCTAAATCGTTTAAGTATTTAGGTATTCACTTGTCCCATAATCTATCTTAGGACGCCCATGTCAATGCGTAATCATCTACTTTAAACCAACGTTTAGGTCTTTTTTCTCGTTTGCATTATCTCCTTAACAAGATCCTGCTTTTACTTTATTTCGCTCTAATTCAATCTTCACCCACTTATGGCTTACAATTCTGGGGATCAACTACAAAAACTAGTCATTTACGCCTGCATCGCATTCAAAAATGGTTCGGATTAATATTATTGTGACGTGTAAATTCAGAATGGTGCAGTGATAGAGTTAAGTACGTGACAGCGGATGTCCATATAACATTAAATAACTTTTTTTAATGATAATATAAAAGAAAACAAAAATAATCTTAGTCCATAAGTATAAACTCCAATAAATAGCAATAATTATCTTTGCTAAAACCTTAGCTAACTTAAGATATTTACCAAATAGACAATAAAGCATTCCATGCATAAATTACAACAATGCGAGAAAATGTATTTCAATAAGTAGTAAACAATTTCCATTTAGCCACTTAAACGAAATTACAACAGAATTCAATTAATTATAAATAAAGATGTAGGCTAATGGCTTGATTGGCCTCCAGGTATAACCAAACAAAGGAGGGCTAGGTAAATGTCAATTAACAACCACCTAAATGACTTGTTATCATAATAGCAATAATCACATCTACTACTTTCACAATCAAAAATCATATAACTTCTCTTATATTCAAATACGTCCAATCTAGTCTTACTCCTGAATGACTTAAAGCAATAGCAACTTACATTTACAGCTATCCTATAAGCTATGCTTTTAGTACTTCTGAATTCATACGAATACACCTTAAGCAATAACTAAATTCAATCCATTAATAACAAGCAGAGTTGGCTACATAAGGTCTTACAGATCATACAATAGTTCATACAGTTCTTTCCGGTAATTATTTAAAAAAAATCTCAGTTCCAGTTCAAGTCCTGCGATACGCAATATTTAGGTTGTCACAAAATTAAATATCAATTACACTAATTTCAGTTAACAACTCCACAATGTCTACGTCACAAATTGAGAGCGGGAAAGCCACAATTAAAAACAGGCAATGTCCGGTAAAGTCTTAATAAGTAATACACAAATATTGATAGAGTTCACAATAACGAGGTCAACTGCTTCCCCATACGCTCTCGGCTAAAAGACAATAAGACAACACTCCTATTAGCAAATTGCATTAATTTTTACAGAATGAGCAACCCTTGTGACGCAAAGAAGACAGGGATAAATTACTCTGTAATAGTTCGGGCTTCAACACACAAACAGCAGTAAATAATGCTTCCAAACCAGGTCGCAATTTAACGATAGAACTAATTGGGCGCGTGTCCCTAACAATTACGTTAGAGTGAAGCTCTCGTCGGAATAAACTTCCAAATAGATTCCCGAATAGGCTGGCGTTTCCGCCTATAGAAAACACAGTACTCACAGAAACAGCCGGACTCCCCGTTATCACTTGTTCCACGGCTGCTTGCACTCCGAATTGGCAATGGTTGGTTTCGTCACTCCCGTTGGCATTCCAACTGCGTAGCGGTGAAGAAACCTCTGCCTCGGATGCTTTACGGCACGCCTCGCTCTCTGCCAAGTTTCCATTCGAATCGGCCTCCCGGGGTTCTTTGCACTCCCCGCTCCGGTATGAGCGCCCGTCGCCTTTATAATGGAACATAACTCGTGTTTCAATTCCAGCCCGTCTTTGCTGTTGTAGCTAAGGCTAATTCCAGCCCGTCTTCGTTCTGCCAAATGCTCTCAACGGAGTCCAATCTTCTCTATCCGATTTTTCTTTGCTCTTTTTAAAATTCCCACGCCGTCGATGTTCTGCTCTCCTATTGGAGCAGGCGTGTTGATGCGGAGACGCGTCGCCTGGATCTCCTCCCTCCTTCTGGTGTTGTAGAAAACTCGAGGCGGAAATCCAGCACGAGTGTCATCGGAAAACGAATTGGCGTTGGATTTCCGTGACAACTATTAATTTGAAGAAATCAGACCCGGCTTCACATCATTTTAATTCGGTTGGAATAATTCCGATATACCAAATGTACCTATTTAACTTAGGTTTATTCATTTACAAAGCCGTAAAGTTCAACTTGATTACAACTCTTCCCCAACACCGTTTTACATCTAAAATAACCCCTTCCTATAATGTACGCAACAAGGACTCGTTATCAATCCCTTTGATCAAACATACTTATCTGCTCAAAAGTGCTCTTAATGCAGGTATTGGATTATGGTCCAATTTAACACCTGAAATTCGTTCCTCTCCTACTTTATCTATATTTAAATCCAGACTGAGGAATTATTTACCCAATATCCCCCAATAAACTTTTTCCTCTCCGTTTTTTTTCTCTTTTTTTCCCTCTTTTATCTTCCTAATCATTTAATTATATGTATCTTTGTATTACTGTTTGACCCTCATCCAGGGATCTACCTCGTCGGCCGTAGGCCATACGGGCCCTGGATGGATGTCTCTTGTATTTTAAATAAATAAATAAATAAATAAATAAATAAACAAGTCAGGCAACAAAATGCCCAGAACCGATAGGATTTTAAATCATTCGAGAACGAAAAGGAAAGCATTTGATTTCTAAAGATGTCTTTCGTTGTTAAGAATTAGATGAAGTTACTAAGGATGCCTCTGGTTGCTATGCAAGGCGTACTTCTAAGGGAAATGTATAGTTTAAACGGAATAAAAATACTTGAAAAGTTAAATGCAGAAAATGTAGCAATTCTCTACAGATTAAAACATTTACGAATCCTTTAATTTGTAAGCATTCCTATTTAATGAAATAATCGCTAATTGTTGAAGCGTTATGTGTAAGGGTCAATTCTTTCTTCATAAACTATTGCCAATGCTTTTCTACGTAAGCATGTACCATTGAAGGAATGATTATCTACAAGCTATTGTTAAAATTTGCCTAACAAAAACTAACTATTGGTAAGTACTTCCTATATCTTAGCTTTGAAAGTTTCCAATAGTTCCATAATGGTATCATTAATTTCGACTGTCATTAATTTTACGTTATATTCATTCATGGCACATCATTCCAAGTCGTTTCATATATTACATGTCATATTTTAGCACTTAAAGTATCGAATGGAACATAACGGTTCCACGAAACCAGATGCCTTTGAACCAATTTCGACTATCATTAATTTTAGGATATATTCATTTATTACACATCATTCCTAGTAGTGTGATATATTACATGCCAAATATGAGTTTTGAAAGTTTCCCCTGAACCATACTGTTCCATTAAACCACATACCATTGAACCTATGTCGACTATCATTAATTTTACGTTAATATTCAGTAATGACATGTTATTTCAAGCTGTTTGATGTAATACATGCCATATCTTAGCATTGCAAGTTTCCAATGGACCATACAGGTACCAGTAAACCATATACCCTTGAACCAGTTCTGACTGATACTGACCATCAAGGAAGAGGATCACGTGTTTTCACTTAATTCACAAGCCTTTTCTTTGCCTTAGCTGTGGAATGCCAAAGAGAGACCAGCATTTGGCAGTGCACAGGCCATTTATGCATGGAATTGTATAGTGAAAAACGTGGTCCCCTATATTATTTGTGATCTTTTGAACCGGACGTAGTTCACCGATTGTTTCCACCAACGAACACAGTCGTCCGATTACCTTAATGGTCGAATGGCGAAAACGGAAGTCGAAAATTCGGAAGTGTTCTAAAGCTAGAGCACCAACAGACAGACAGAGAGACAGACAGACGGACAGAGGGACGGACGCACATTGTGAAAACATAAGTACTTATCGGTCCTAATAAATAATAACAAGTCAGGCAACCGAAATGCCCAGGACCAATAGGATTTTAAAGCATTCGAGAACGAAAAGGGAAGCATTTAATTTCTAAAGAAGCCTTTCGTTGTTAAGAATTAGATGAAGTTTCTTAGGATGCCTCCGGTATATAGTTCAAACGGAATAAAAATACCTGAAAATTTAAATGGAGAATGTAGCAATTCTCTATAGATTAGGATATATACAAATCCTTGAATTTGTAAGCATTCCTATTTAATGAAATAAGCGTCAATTGTTGAAGCATTCTGTGTAAGGGTCAGTTTTTTCTTCATAAACTATTGCCAATGCTTTTCTACGTTAGCATATACCATTGAAGGGATGATTAACTACAAGCTATTGTTAAAATTTGCCTAACAATAACTCTTGATATTATAAAGCGTAAGTACTTACATGCCATATCTCAGCATTGAAAGTTTTCAATGTTTTCATAATGGTATCATTAAAACACGAATCATGGAACCAATTGTGATTATCATTAATTTTACGTTATATTCCCGTATGAAGTTGTTTGATATAGTACATGCCATATTTTAGCATTGACTGTTCCAATGAAATATAATGGTTCCTCGAAACAGGTGACTTTGAACCAATTTCGTCTATCATTAATTTTACGCTATATTCTTCCATGGCACATCATTCCAAGTCGTTTGATATATCACTATATTTTAGCATTGAAAGTTCCATTGAACCATAATTGGTCCACGAAACCTGTGGATAGTCGTTTGATTGTAATTGAAAAGGTTATTGCATTGTTTATTTTAAGCGTATTAGAGTTACGTCATGCCAACAATTGTTTGTAATTTGATATGTTCTTATTGTTGTCGTTGCTAAGTGATGAAAAAAAAATGCCCATGTTAACGAATGTTAATGTGTATATATTTCTTTTCCAAAGTAATATATTTTAAAGTATAAAATGTTTAGTAATATTTAAACAAGTTATCTCTGTTATCCTTGATACATTAATCCACTCTTAGACCACATTATGGTAGCAGAGGTCCGTGGTTTCTCATAATAAGAAGGAAGAAAACGGATTGCATCGAGGAGCAGAGAAAAATTTGAAGAATTGCCTTTCTGGATTGACTGTCATGGCGGACATGAGCACGTTGGGTTTCGCCCGCATCGAACCTTTGTCAGCAAGTAATTATCGCATATGGAGCATGAAAATAATTGCGTATTTGAAGGGTCGTCATCTGTATGGAATTTTAACTGACGAGGAGCCAAGACGAGATGAATCGGACAAACAACAGATGAGTCTATGGAACGAATGGGCATACAAGAACGAAGAGGTACTGTCAATCCTTATTTTATCACTTACAAATGAACAAGCCTTGGCAGTTGATGGAGAAACTAGTGCCAAAGAATTATGGATGGCTTTAAAGAAAAGACATGAAGGGGTTTCTAGTCTACGAAGAACTCAATTAATGATTGATCTGGCAAGAATGGAAAAGAAAGAAAAAGAGACTATAGATGAGTATCTTCTACGGGTGCGGTCGTTGGCTGGTGAATTATCGCAACTAGGCACACCATTAGAAGAAAAAGACCTGATTCGTTACATTGTTGAAGGACTACCCCGAAAGTATCTTGATGTAACGACTGCCATAGCTTTAAACCCGTCGTTAACATATGATCTAGTGCGAGAAGCATTATTACAATTTGAACGAAAGAGTAATCATGAGGAAGATGACATTAAAGCATTTCACGTTAAGGAGCGGCGATTTAAAATAAGGTGTTTTCACTGCGGCAAACCAGGACACAAAGAAAAAGACTGTTGGGCCAAGACCAGAAAAGAACCATGTAGGAAAGAACTTAGAAGAGACGAAGGCAATCGAGGACGAAACTGGCGAGATGAAAAATCTATTAGTGATAGGCGTAAACAACATGAATCCTATGGAGGAAAGAATGCTTCAAGAGAAAAGGAGCGAACAAATACAGTAAAAGAACATGCATTCAAAGTATTGGACAGAGGATATAGCGAATATCAATCAGAGGAAACTACTCATCCGGCTAAAGTTGAAAGCATCTGGATGCTCGACTCTGCGTGTTCATCGCATATGGTATGTTCAAATGAAGACATGATTGAGACAAAAAGTGAGAGAATTCTTATAGATACTGCCGAAAATCATCGAACTATACGAGCCGAGATAAGAGGCATCATAAAGGCAGAAACGGTAGTAAATAGAAACGAGACCGTAAATCTCAGATTAAATGATGTACTCTTTGTTCCCAGTTTGCGCAATAATCTCCTATCCGTTACAAAGCTAGTACGTAATGGAAAAAGAGTAGTGTTTGATGATCAAGGAGCACAAATATTGGATGGAGAATCAGGAGAAATAGTAGCTCAAGCAAGTATAGAAGATGGTGCTTTCATTGTTAAGATGACAGCTAGAGAAATCCACAGCGAATCGGCGCGAGAACAATGTATGCATATGAAGACTGATAAAAACCTACTGTGGCACAGAAGACTTGGTCATGTCAACTACGAATATCTGAACAGAATGATAAAGAAGAACATGGTCAGAGGTCTGGATATTCATGAAGAGGCAGAAACAAGGTGTGAAATCTGCATAAGGGCAAAGATGACTCGCATGCCATTTAATAGACTTCAGGAGACGTCAGTTTCAAATATATTAGAACGCATACATGTCGATGTTTGCGGTCCCATGCGAACAGCGTCAATAGGAGGAAGTAGATATATAATGGTCATCGTTGACGAGTACAGTCGAAGGTATTTTGTTGAGTTTTTGAAGCATAAATCGGACGTTGTAGAGAAATTGAAAGCTTTAATAAAAAGAAGGGAAACCGAAACAGGACGAAGACTCAAGATTATTAGAACGGACAATGGCACAGAGTTCGTCAATAAGGAGTTGGAATCATACTGGAGACTGAAAGGAATAAAGCATGAAAAAACAACCATACATGCTCCCCAAAGCAACGGAGTTGCTGAACGTGCTAACCGAAGCATAATTGAATCCGCACGAAGCTTACTGATTGATGCTGGTTTATCTGCGATGTTCTGGGCAGAAGCTGTAAACACAGCGGCTTACTTGTACAACGTCACACCAGTCCGAGGTAAAGACAAGACACCAATGGAATTATGGAAAAGGAAAAGGCCGTCAGTTCGTCATTTGAAAGTATTTGGATCTAAAGTTTATTATAAAAATATGCAAGTGTCGCTGAGTAAATTCCAAGAAAGCGAAAGAAGGAGTGTTTATTGGCTATTCTACTGAACGTAAAGCATATCGGGTGTATGACCAAGAAGAGAAGAAAATACACGAGAGCCGAAATGTAATCTTTATGGAAGACAAAATGGGTTACAGAGACAAAACAGAAGTAACTCACGATGAAATAAAATATGTGCAGCTACCGATAATGGCATCAAGTATTGAGTTTATCCCGGAATCACAAGAAAATAACTTAGTAGATGAAGAGGAAAGTCTTACAGAGATACAACATGGAAGAGATGAAGTTGAGATGCCGTCGAAGAGAAGAGGAAGACGCAAGGGAGACACAAATGAGGTGTTAAGGAGACGAAGAGAAGAAGAAAATGCGGATATTGAAAGACAGTTGATAGAGCGCGGTGTTAGAAGGTCAATGAGAAATAAAGAAGATACGATCAACAGAGATATTGTGAATATGGTACAGGAATCTATTCCGAAAACTTATGGAGATGTTTTAGCATCAGAAAATGTCTTAAAATGGAAGGAGGCTATGGAAAGAGAACTCCAGTCTATGAAAGATCATAATGTTTGGAGCATCGTAGATCGAGAGAAAAACATGAAACTTATCCGTAGTAAATGGATTTTCACTATTAAACACAACAATGATGAGAAGAAATACAAGGCCCGTTTAGTAGCAGATGGTTCGAAGCAACGAATTGGTGTAGATTATCATGAATCCTATAGTCCTGTGATACGAGCAGAATCTTACCGTACACTATTGACAATTGCCGCAACGAAAAACTATTGCGTGCAGTTTATTGATGTTGAAACTGCGTATTTGAACGCAACACTCGATCGTGAGGTATTTATGGAACCACCTGAACATTTAGAAATTGGAAAGAATAAAGTTCTCAAGGTAACAGGCAGCATTTATGGTTTACCTGAAGCTGGTCGCTGCTGGTATCGAAAGTTTTCAGAATTATTAGTAGCAGCAGGACTGAACGCCACCAAAGCAGATCCGTGCATATTTCAAGGTTACTACAATAATAAGTTCATCGCAATCGGCATTTATGTAGATGACTGCATCATCATAGGTGAAAACAAAGAAGTGGTTGAAATCTTCTTACAAGAACTGAGTAAAGATATAAAACTGAAACTGCTTGATGATCAAGTAAAATTCCTTGGAATCGAATTAAAATCGACTGAAACGAGTTACCAACTTAGTCAAGGAGAATATATTGATGAATTACTGAAAAAGTATAAAATGGAAAACTGCAATCCAGTCAAAACCCCTGGGATTGTAGGACAGAAACTAGATGATTATGAAGGTTCCACCAAAGTGGATGCGACAATTTATCAAGAGATGCTAGGCAGTGTGGGATATCTTGTCACATGTTCCCGACCTGATCTCGCCTACACAGTGAGTCAGCTAGCTCAATATTCCAGAGATCCGCGACAAATTCATCAGAACGCATTAAAGAGGGTACTACGTTATCTTAAAGGGACGAGAAATTTGACTTTGAAGATTCACAAAGACAACGGGAATTTAAATGTGCACACAGATGCAAGCTGGAACGCAACGAAGGACGCTAAGTCATTTGGAGGATATTTAGCAAAAATTGGGAATAATCTTGTGTGTTGGAAAGCCAATAAACAAAAGCTCGTCGCAATGTCAACTATGGAGGCGGAACTAATGAGTCTTTGTGACGCCACATGCGAATGTAAATGGTTTATACAATTATTGGAAGAACTTGACTGTTTGGATCAAGTAAAAAGGCCAATTATTATCTACACGGATAGTCAATCTGTAATTGACTGGGTCAGAAATTTAAAAATTACAAGGCGCAACAAGCATATTAACAGGAGATATCACTTCGTGAAAGATGAAGTGGAAAAAGGAGAAATTAATATTATTCATCGAAGTTCAGAAGAACTGGAAGCGGATATCTTAACAAAGGATTTGAGTGGTAATATCATGAAGAAACATTTATCAACCTTGATGTTATGTGAACCTGACTGATTATGATTAGATTATATGTTGCGATTACAATTAAACGAAAGGAGGCATTTGTGGATAGTCGTTTGATTGTAATTGAAAAGGTTATTGCATTGTTTATTTTAAGCGTATTAGAGTTACGTCATGCCAACAATTGTTTGTAATTTGATATGTTCTTATTGTTGTCGTTGCTAAGTGATGAAAAAAAAATGCCCATGTTAACGAATGTTAATGTGTATATATTTCTTTTCCAAAGTAATATATTTTAAAGTATTAAATGTTTAGTAATATTTAAACAAGTTATCTCTGTTATCCTTGATACATTAATCCACTCTTAGACCACAAAACCAGGTGCCTTTGAAACAATTTCGAAAATCATTAATTTTACGTTATATTCATTCACGGCACATCGTTCTAAGTAGTTTGATATACTACAGGCCATATTATAGCATTGAAAGTTCCAATGAACCATAATGGTTCCACGAAACCAGTTGCTGTTGAACCAATTTCGACTATCATTAACTTTACATTATATTCATTCACGGCACACCATTCCAAGTTATTTGATATATTACATGCCATATTATAGCATTGAAACTTCCAATGAACCATAATGGTTCACGAAACCAGTTGCTGTTGAACCAATTTCGATTATCATTAACTTTACGTTATATTCATTCACGGCACACTATTCCAAGTTGTTTGATATATTACATGCCATATTATGGCATTGAAAGTTCCAATGAACCATAATGGTTCCACGAAACCAGTTGCTGTTGAACCAATTTCGACTATCATTAATTTTACGTTATATTCATTCACGGCACACCATTCCAAGTTGTTTGATATATTACATGCCATATTTTAGCATTTAAAGTCTCGAATAGACGATAATGGTTCCATTAAACCACATACCATTGAACCAATTTCGACTATTATTAATTTTAGGATATATTCATTCATTTCATATCATTCCAAGTTGTTTGATATATTTCATGCCAAATCTGAGCTTTGAAATTTTCCCCTGAACCTTACTGGTTCCATGAAACCACATACCATTGAACCTATGTCGGCTGTCATTAATTTTATGTTAATATTCAATCCTGACATGTTATTTTAAGCTGTTTGATATTATACATGCCACATGTTAGCATTGAAAGTTTCCAGTGGACCATAATGGTACCACCAAACCACAAATCCTTGTACCAGTTCTGACTGATATTGACCATCAAGGAAGACGATGACGTGTCTTCACTTAATTCACAAGCTTTTTCTCTGCTTTAGCTATGGAATGCCAAAGGAAGAACAGCATTTGGCAATGCACAAGCCATTTATACATGGAATTGTATAGTGAAAAACGTGGTCCACTATATTATTTTTGACCTTTTGAACCGTAAGTAGTTCGCCGATTTTTTCCACCAACGAACTCAGTGATCCGATTTCCTTAAGTTGTCGAATGGCGAAAACGGAAGTCGAAAGCTAGAGCATCAACAGACAGACAGACGGACAGACAGAGGGACAGACGGACGGACGCACATTGTGAAAACATAAGTACCTATCGGTCTTAATATTAATATATCTTGCTAATTTTAAAAAACCATCCTGCTTCTCACCTTCTAATTCTGACTTATTCCCAGGGAAGATTTCAGTCCTTTCAACATCAGCTTCTACTCCTTCTGTATTTTTATTGACTCCTGATTTCTGCAATTTAGACAAATCCATGATGCTTTAATTGCTTTTGATTTTGCCGTCCACGTCGCTTCTGATATCGAAAATGAATCCTGCTTTACACATGGAACAAACTTCATTGTTTCCATTTCGTGGCAGTGATTCAGCAAAAATTGCACATTTCTCAGCCATTATGCATATAACACTGGAGGCAGCGGAACCCGGATTTGAAATTGGCGGGAAAGGGTGAGCTTCAGATTGGTTGAAACTGTGAGAGTGGGGTGGGAATAGGAGCGATTATCATTATATTGAAAATAATATTAATAATAATAAAAATTTAATTTAATTTAATCAGACCAGAATGTACAAGCAAATACAAACTGTCCCTTCAGGTGGTAAAACCCAAGCGGAGGAAGGAATCAAAAGTAAAAGATTACATTTCGGAACAAAAAAATCAAAATCAGATATTTAAAATCTTAAAAATAGAATTTGTTGGGTCATTAAAAATGTCTACATCTTTATGAGAGAGGTTTTTATTATACAAAGTATCAAGTTTATACGAAGGAGTAATCTCATCAATATTTGTCCTCGTACTAGGAGTTATTAAAGTAAGACACTTATGACGACTTTTTCTAGGAACTGACAGCCCGAAAGATGACAGAACCTCGGGCATCCAAACAGCCCCAGAAACAATCCTCTTAAGGACATTAAGAAAAATATTACCAATGATATTGGAAAGAGTAAACACATTTATAAATTCCATATTGAGATCATGCTTGTTATATTTTTTTTGAGAGAAAATTTAAAAAATGCAAGAAATTTCTTTTGTAGGAGTAAAAAGTTTTGAGTGTGATGAGTAAACCAAATTAACACACCATATGTAACTTTAGGAACTACAATAGAAATAACTTTACGATAGTTAATGGATTTTTGAAAAATGCGGTAAGCCTTTTCAAGAGGCCAATTCTACGGGAGACATCTCTTATGATGTTATCAATATGCGGGGTAAAAGATAAGTTAGAATTGAATAAAATGTCTAAATCTTTAACTTCATCTTTTTTCCCGATGATATCATGACCAATCTTGTAATCAAAAATAAAATTTGTTACTTTCCTGGAGAAAGAAACTAAGTGTGATTTGCTCGAGTTCAGACTTAATCCGTTCGATTAAGACCAGGAGAAAATTGAGTCCAACGTTTCTTGCATTTTAATACAGTCTTGCCAACTGTCAATGCACGAAAAAATTTTAAGATCGTCCGCATACATTAGAATTTGAACATCATTAGTTGGTAAAGAAGCTATTAGGTCTGCAGAGTAGATATTGAATAGCAGCGGTCCCAGGGGAGAACCCTGAGGAACACCACTATTGATTTTACCAAATTTCCAGAAATTATTTACAAGATAAAGCATAAAATATCTCTCAGTTAAAAAGGAGCGCATCCAGGATAGCATATTTAATTGGAATCCCATAATCTCTAGTTTCTGGAGAAGAAGGTCAATATGAACCTTATCGAAGGCTTTAGAATAATCCAAGTAAATTACATCCACTTGATGACGAGTATCAATAGCTTTCGAGAGGTAAGAAGTTAACACAGCAAGATTAGTTTTGGTCGATCTGGCCTTTCGGAAGCCGTGCTGAATATCAGGAAGATAAGGATCAACAAATTTTGAAAGATGAATTGCAACGAAGGTTTCGAAAATTTTTACAGGAAAAGAGATAAGTGCAATAGGTCTATAATGTTTCGGTGTGGTCGGATTCACAATTTTAGGGATAGGAAGAATAAAAATAGTCTTCCAATCGGTAGGATAAGTACCTTGCGACAGAGAGAGGTTTAAAGATCACATAAAGGATTGCAAATCGCGTGAATGCAGCCCTTAAAAATATAGTCAGGAAAGCCGTAATAATTTTAACATTTGGAGGCAGACAGGGAGTTCCTAATACAGAGTAATTCAGAAGTTGTCAAAGCGGGTGCATTAAATTTCACCTCCACTCTATCCCAGTATTTCGGAATATTCTGAATGTTAACCTCAGTTATCTCATCACCTGCAAAACCAATCAATCAATACAAAATTTTTAGAAAATAATATATACTGAATAAACAAAAGAAAACAGTGATTTATTGAGATATCTGTAGAAAAACAACCAATCAGTGACATCCATAGGACCACGGTCTAAGTCAAGCAGTTCTTCGGGAGGCTTATTTATGATTTCCAGGGATTCAGCAAGATTAAGTAATTTTGGGTGCCTTATAGTATGTAAAAGTTTGAAGGTGTTTTTTAATCACTGTTTTCTTTTGTTTGTTCAGTATATATTATTTCTTAAAAATTTTGTATCCATGATTTATTTTGTGAGCTGTCCCCGTGCAGCGGGTGGGGGAAGGGGACTGATGTCGCCGCTGGTGTGCTTCTTGGCATTAAGTATTGTTTTGAGGATGTAGGAGGTGTTTTGAAGGAAGAGGTGGTTTACTGCGTGTAGTAGTTGCGCATATGGTGACCACGTGAGTTTGTTTTGCCTCTCTTCTTCTCATTTACAACCCTTCCCCTCTCTATTTGAATGGCTCCTTTCGTGGACTGGTGACCCTGCGGCGGCTCTGTCTTACTTTCTCTGCGCTCGTTGCGAGGGGTCAGTTTCTGCGTTATCACGCTGACGAAGAGGACGTAGTCCTCGAAATGTACATACGTGCATTAAAATTAATTTGTGGAAAAGTGTTTTCTTTATTTTTAATGCTAAATGTTATTTTATCTGGTGTGTTCGACTCGCAGGGCTTATAAACACGTATCAAATAAACGCAAGAGTACATTCCAGAAGATTTGGAAAGAGAGAATAGATTTGAGATTACGAAATTCCTGAACAGTTAAGGAAGATTGGAATTAAGAACTGCCATTGATCTCAAAAAAAAAGATAAAAATAAGGCTAAAATATCGAGACCAATCGGAAATGCGAGTTTCAGAATAAGAGCATATTTGGATACGAAAAATCGAATTCAGTTTGTACTGTATGTCACCCATCAAAAATTTAAATTTCCAGAAATTTGAATTATTAATAGCATTATTGACTACTAAAGTGTCAAAAAGTTTAAAGAAAATTATTCAGACAATTTCACACGACAGCCAAAACTGTGAACACTAGGATAACAACAAAACAAGAAAAGAAACCACTATTTCACATGAATGAGTTTTTATATAATTCATTCAAGTGGATGGTGGTTTCTTTTATCATTAGAAAGATGGTTATATTGTCTTTCATTCGATGAGTTGACATAATCATAATAAAAAAGAAAAGCCATTCGCCACTAATAGATTTCGTGTGATTTTGAAAAATACGGATGCAAAACAACGTAAATATTGTGTAGGATCTCAAAACCCAGCAGATATCCTAACTAGAGGTGAAACTTTGAAGGAATTATTTATGGTGGTGCGCCCGAATGTATACAAAAAGAAAGTGAAGACAGCAAAGAAGAACATTATGAGAATAACTTAACATATATTAAGAATCCGATAAAATAGCACAAACTCAGTCATGTAGTATTACCAACAAATTGAAAGCAATTAGAGATCCTGAAAATACAGTAGTCTACAAAAGCTACTGATAATTACAGCGTATAGATATTATTACAAAGAATGTGCAGTAAAAAAGGGACAACTGTTAACAACAACAAAAGAAATTAAAAGAGCTGAATTTTATTAGAATAAATTCATTCAGAACGAAAGCTCTTAAGAAGAAAAGTTAAGTTTAAAAGAGAGAAACCAACTACAACTAAATGTAACTATCCCACCTAGAACACGTTGGTGGGCACTGGAATATGAATCGGCTATTTGGATGCGAAATAAGACCAGGAGGCAATTCCTAAAGTGTAGGTGCACCCGCTGTTAATGCTTGTCGAAGAAAATTAAAGCTATGTAAAAGAGTGTCCTTAAAAAAACATAGAAGGCAGTTTTGCCATTTGTTGGACCATTGTTTCAATTACTACACCCAATACGCTCAGCAATATGCTCCCGAAACATCATTCAAAGTTACTCATAATTCCCTCCGGGGTTTTATCAATGAATTATGCAAAAACCTTGACAGATACAGCAAACACACTCCTATCAGCAGATACACATTACAAAGTGTGGTTCAAATGTGGTAACCTATGATATTTTTGGGGTGTTTTACATACACAGAATTGAGCCCCTTGTTTGAAGTTAATAAACGCATAGACAGATTCGGTTATATTCTGGTTTTGAACGACTATGTACTACCTTTTATGCAGCACACAGTTTTCCAACACGACAATTGCCGCGTGCACAGGGCTACAGCAGTGTGTGGCTGGTTCGATGCACATTCCTTTACGTTCATATAAACTGGCCTGCAAAATTGCCAGATTTCAACCCCGACGAGATTTGGTGAGATCACTTGGAACAGAAGTTATAATGGCAGATTCAAAAATAAAAAAAGCCTGATACGTTCCTAGACAATAATTATATTCTCAGAGAGAGAGGTAGACTGTATCTTTATGATTTGCCGGAAAATGAACTGCGTCCAATAATGCGAGATGCGATCAAAAAGTTCCGGAATTGCTTCATTTAAAGAGAAATTATTTTATTTAAATACATTTACACAGAGTTCCCTTCAAAATAGTTTCCTTGCGAAGCCATACAATGAGTCCAGTCTTTCTGTCACTTCAGGAATGTGTCTTGGAAGTCCTAGACCACCATGGAGGAACTAATATTTAATGGAATTACGGCATACCTGTATGAACAATTACCAAAAGCATGAAGAAGCGATTACAGTTGGGGATGTAGTTTTCATAAACGAGACACAGACTCTACTCTTTGTTGGCCGTTGAGCTACATAATAGAAATACATATAGAGAAAGATGGACATGTAGGTTCTTGTTTATTTCGCCTCGTTTTATTAACACCATACGAAGACCAGTCCAGTTATTGCACCCAACGATGGCCCGGGAGTGTGCTGAATCAGACCAAGTCAAGCCAGAGACTCATACGGAGATTAGAGAAAGAAACCCGAGAGATATTAGATGATCAGTCTCTCTCATGCCGAAGTTGTTTTCTATTTATTTAAGATCGTTATACTTTCTGTTTTCATTGTTTGAAAGCTCTGCTCATTGTATATTTAGATTAGAATAAATCTGATGACATATTTCCCTTGATTAAGTAATTTTAGAGAAATAGAATATGATCAATTTGCGTCACACAGCGAAAGTATCCTAAAGCTACGGTCACACTTTGCAATTTTCAGCCGCGCTTGCAACTGCAAC
>JAHWFO010019711.1:43282-69346 GCA_023313115.1 Rhysida immarginata | reverse complement strand
GAGATCGATAATTTTAAGGGAAGATTCTTGTGCCTATATTGTATGTCGAATTTGCTTACTTTGGTATGTCATATGAGTTGGAAAGTATTATTTAATAAAGCCCCGGCTATTTTTGCGTCAGACTTGAGGTTGTCGGCGTAGAGTAAATTTTCTTTTCCACCCCTAAAGAGTAGAAGATGCTCCCTTAAACACCGAAGGAAATCGAAGGGAGGTCTCGTCATCATTTTGTTTATCCTTAGGAATGTTCTTTCGTTACGAATGTCTAGACGTAATTGCTAACGGTTTCTTTCTTTCTTTGCAGTCAAACCACTGCACTTGAAGATCTCTGTACGGGAAGCGTCACGTGAATCCCTCCTTTACGTCGTCGGCTACTTTTACCCGTTACAATGCAACAGTGTGTGATCTTTCAGTTGTGAGGCTTTCTTTCTAGGAGGTGTTGCCTGACCATACAAGTCCGAGTAACAATGTAATTTAACAATCAGTAATTTATCGTTTGTTGGAAATAATAAAGATTGGATTGTTGTCCGGAATAAGATGGTCAGGTGACTACCACGCTGGGGCAACATCACCTCTACTCAAAGCCTGAGCGCGAAAATTTCATACATTGTTACATCATGATACCTAGTCCGTAGCCCACGTGAAAGACAGGCCCTGGCGCGGAAAAGCTACCTGACCATCTTAGTCCGAGTAACAATGTAACCTATATTGTTTCCAACAAACGAAAATTTGCTGATTATTGAAATCCAAGATGTAAACAATGAAGGTTACATTGTTATTCGGACTAAGATGATCAGGTGACTTTTCCGCGCCAGAGCCTGTCTTTCTCGTGGGCTACGTACCTAGTCATAATTGAGAGCCTATTATTGGTAGAAATGCGAATAAATATGATTACCTATGATATTTTAACAATGTATGACGTATACGCGCTCAGGGTTTCTCTTTAGGTGGTATTGGCTGGGGCCTGTTATATCGTTAGCCCCGATGAAAAGGTCATAAAAGTTTCTTCATTGTTAGTTTGGCGCCGACTCAAAATTAGTTAGGTACTTACATTAGTTTAGAAATTTACATATTATTCATTATTAATACTAAAAAGATTTAAATTATTTTTCTCTTTTCAGTTTCTTTTTTCGTCGGTTTAATTTTTTTTAAAAAGCATTTATTTTATAATTTTTTGTGGCTAAAATGTACAAATTCTAATATTATCAACAATTTTTGTTTACTATTACATGTACTTACTTACTCGCCTTACATGAATTATTAACTGTTCTATGAAATAGTTATGTACTTTAACAATTACTTATTTTTCATATAATATAAAATACAACAAAACAACAATATTTTTATACCAACATAGGCAGGCTTACAAAAATGCTGCTTGTATGAAAAAACGATATTTAGAAGAATCTCACAATGAGAAAAAAAGGTTGAAAGCCTATGCAAAGAGAAATAGATTAACACGCGAGGAGAGTAAAGATTAGCGCGCGGCAAGACGTTCAATGAAGAGAAGCTATATTAATAAACAATTAAGGAATGCCATAACCAAGTATCGAAAGTCTAAACGCAGCTCTGGCACGAACTATTTGAAATATAATTCCAAAATTTTTGAATTGCTTTTGAAAACCTTAAAACAGGTTCCATTGATTCAAATTCGGTAATTTACGAAGTTTATAACTATTTTTATATATTCATTCTTGCCATGTTGTTTCTTTTTGTTTGAAATATTACATGCCATATTTTAGCATGGAAAGTTCAATGAACAGTCAGTTCAATAAACCAATTTCGACTATTTTAAATTTAAATGAGTTCAGTCTCTTTTTAATGGGGAAAATCGTGAATTAATAAAAACAAAAATAACAGAAACATAAATGATAAATAAAGTCACCAATCTTGAAGAAACTTGTGTGATGGAGGAAAACTCAAAGGATGTAGTCTATTGAAGATGTTGTTGATAGTAGAAATAAACCCAGTCTATTGAGGATGTAGATGAAGTCTTGTCCAGATAATGTTGATAGGGGAAAACGATAATCTTGAAGTACAGATGAAATTTTGAAGAGGGTGATCCAAATATTTGGGATAAAATTTATCAGTAGAGATAAACAATAAATGGACACTACTTTTAAACAACAATCACCCTAATATACAAAGCCAACAATCATAACCAACAATTACAACCAACTTAGCATCATCACCTTTATATCAATTGTTAAATTCTTATTTCAACTGTTTACAACATTCAAAAATATTTAATCCAACTGATGATGAGAAAAATTCTCGAAAACGTTTTTTTATATAAATTTTATCCCAAATATTTGGATCACCCTCTTCAAAATTTCATCTGTACTTCAAGATTATCGTTTTCCCCTATCAACATTATCTGCACAAGACTTCATCTACAAACCTAGCGTCAATAAACTTCGGACACTAAGTAATTTGGCTAAAAACACAGTGAAAATTGTATCACAGGATTGCAGGCTAATGAAAATAGATTTACTGAGTATATGTAACAATATCAACATCGATTTAGAATCGATTTAATGATGTGAAATAACTTATTCAAATTTATGTAAAATTGCGTTGTCAACAGGTTTCAGAGAACTTCGTACAAAAGGGGTCGCCAGCATATAGAACTTTCCTGAAGGCTGTAGAAACGCCCAGAATGCTTTGCACAAGGCTTTAAAAGCACCGTTCACGCGACAGAGCACATTATTCGTGTTGTTTTGAACCATGGGACGTGGTAAGTCAGTAGAAACGTGTATACGGCAAAAAATTATACAGCAGTTCCAGAATAACAAATCCCAGCGAGCTATTGCCCATGAATTATCAGTTCCACTCTCTACTGTTAATGGGATCATCAAGCGTTTCAGAGAAGTCGGGAAAACAGAACCAGGGACTGCACCAGGCAAGCAGCGATTATTGAATGTTAGAGACTTAGGAGTATTCCGACGTTAAATTGTGAAAAACAGGCATGCTCCCATAAGTGAAATGACTATTTGGGCTCGAGAATATTTTCATATACCCATATCCGAAAGCACAGTCTGCCGTTACATCAGAAGATGCAACTATTACTTATACGCTACAAAGAGGAAGCCATTTATGAGCACTGTAGCTAAGCGTCGCCGGGTAGAATGGGCCAGAACCCATCTAAAGTGGACCCTTGCTCAGTGGAATAGTGTTCTGTGGTCCGACGAGTCCACCTTTGCAGTGATGTATGACAACAACGGTCGCAAGGTGCTAAGGACCAAGCACGAAAGTAATCATCCCAACTGTTACCAGAGGAAAGTTCAGAAGCCTGCATCGCTGATGGTGTGGGGCTGCATGAGTGCAGCCGGAACAGGATCACTTCACTTTTGCCTGCAGCCCAGATCTGTCACCCATTGAAAATGTATGGCGCATTTTAAAGCGAAAAGTCAGACAGCGGAAGCCTCGAACACTGCAGCGGTTGCGGGCGTGTATTTCCGAAGAGTGGGACAAAATTCCAGTAGAGACAACGCAGAAGTTAGTGTCCAGCATGCCTCAACGACTTCGGAGCGTTATTCGTCGGAAAGGTGACGCCACTCAGTGGTAATGTGCAATAAACGGTACGGTGTACGAAGTTCATTGCAACGTGTTAAAAACGGAACATTACAAAAAGTCGCTTATTTAATTTTCTCGTTTTTTTTAATGTTAAAATAGTATCTCACAATTGTACTAAAGCTCTGTGCACTCAATAAAGTAATTTTCATTTGTTTACAATTAGTTTCGTTGTACTTATCCAAAATTCTGTAGGTGTCCGAAGTTCATTGAAGCTAAGGTTGTACATCCTCAATAGACTGGGTTTATTTCTACTATCAACAACATCTTCAATAGACTACATCCTTTGAGTTTTCCTCCATCACACAAGTTTCTTCAAGATTGCTGACTTTATTTATCGTTTATTTTTTTGTTTTTTTTTGTTTTTATTAATTCACGATTTTCCCCATTAAAAGGAGACTGAACTCATTTAAATTTAAATTAATCATTTAAACTCTTTAGATCAACAATTTCGACTATCATTAATTTAAAGTTATATTCATTCATGACACATCATTCCAAATTGTTTGATATATTACATGACATATTTTAGTATTGAAAGTTCAATTGAACCATATGGTTCAACTAAACCAGGTTCCTTGGAACCAATTTCGACTATCATTAATTTTACATTATATTCATTCATGACCCACAAAGCAAGCATAGACTTCTTTTGCATACTCCCAAGATTTCTCAAGGATTTGCCTTAGAGCAAAGATGTAATCCATCGTGGTTCGGCCAAGTAGGAAACCACACTGCTCCCCAGACAGTTTGGAGTCCACTATTTCCCGACCTGTCTTCTCCAGACACTTAGCGTACACTTTCCCAGGAATGCTGAGCAAAGAGATGCCTCGATAGTTGTTGTAATCTCTCTGATCTCCCTTTTTGAAGATAGGGATCACAATTCCTGTCTGCCATTCTTAGGGGCCTGATCAGATATCCAAGCAACCTGACACACTCGAGTCAGCCATAGGTTACCATTCTGATTTAAGGCCTTTAACATCTCGGAACAGATTTCATCATCACCTGCAGCTTTGCCTGTCTTCAGGGACTTAATTGCCCATCTGACTATTCCGGTGATATTGCTATGACTATTCTTTGCTCCAAGGTGCACCTCATGTGCCTCAGTTGTTCCTGTCACCGGATTAAGGAGAGATGAAAAGTATTCCTTCCATCTACGCAACACGCTCTGCTCCGTTTTTAGAAGCCTCCCATCTGCACTCTTAATAGTTTGTGATGAAAGAGACTTCTTTCCACGGAGGTGGCGCACGGTCTGCCAGAATACCTTGTTTGCCGAATCATAGTCTGCCTCCAATTTCTCCCCGAACTTCTCCCAGGCCTTGGCTTTAGCTGTTGATACTGTCTTTGCTGCTGCTTTTCGCGCCTCAGTGTACCGCATTCGACTCGAAGGTGACTTATTTGCAAGCCATAGCAAATAGGCTTCCTTCTTTGCCTTGACAGCTTCTTGGACTTCACCGTTCCACCATGCAGTCCTTCTCTCACCAACCTGCGCCACATTCACCCGCTTACGACCACGGCATAAGGCAGCCGAAGTAATCACAACAGTTTTAAACAACTGCCACTTCTCTTCAACAGTACCACGATCACTGGGTAGTTCTTTGAAACTTGAAGATATGTTATCTGCAAAGGTCTTCCTCACAGCTCTATCCTCCAATGCCTCCCATTTGATGCGCCAAGTCTGTCTGACCCTAGTGTTTCGCTTAATTGGCATGGATTCAGAGAACCGCAAGGTGCAGACAACAAGTTGGTGATCAGTTAATAGTTCTGCCCCTCTCACACGAGTATCCAACACTGATCGGAATAAGTCGGCTGATAGGATTACAAAATCAATCATTGACTTCTGGTCCATTGCATCCCTGTACCAGGTATACTTATGGACATCCCTGTGCTGGAAGAGGGTATTTGTGATGGAAAGTCCATTGTTGCAACAGAAATCCAACAAGCACCTCCCATTCGCATTTAAATCGGGGTTACCATTCCTCCCAATAACGCCTTTACACGTTTGGTCATCAGCCCCTACGTATGCATTAAAGTCGTTCACCAGGATGACAGAATCTGCGCAGATCCCTCTCCTGCTAAGAGCAGAATCAACTTCATCTAGAAAGAGTGGGTACTCTGTAACGGCATTCCGAGCATATGCAACGAATAGAGAGAGAGACCGTTTCCCCCAGCTGAAGCCTCAGGAGACACAATCTTCCACCTAAGGGGGTCCAATCTGCAGCATAATCTGCCAGCCGGGTACTTATGAGTATCCCCACTCCCGCCTGGGCAGTCATGAGTAGAAGAGCTTCCACCCACCTTCTAAGTCCACAGTTCCAGAACCCCGACGTTTCGTGGAGGTAATACCTAGGATATCCAGTCGAGATCGTTTGGCTTCCTCCACTAACTCTGATTCCTTTCCTGACGTGGAGAATACGTTCCAAGTGCCGATAGACAGCACCTGATCCCGTTGTGTTTTACCCGTTTCTTCTCCTGGGTAATAGCATGCGCTGCCCCGGACCGTTTCCTCAAGCGCATAGCGAGTGCACCGGTGTGGCTTCTCGGAGGCATTGCTCCGAGATAACAGCCGGGAGACTGTCGACTATTTTTCGAACGAGAGCCTTTGCCTAATTCCCGAACGCGTGTGACTTTAACCTGCGCCAACACGATGCATTATGAATTCTCTCATTCGTCGACATCATGAGATATATTTTTGTTTGGATACTCTTCGTCTCACTTCTCAACCCTTTCTGGTAAGGGTGACCTTTAAGAAGCAGTGCTACAACCAGCATAGCTCATAGAATCCCTGAAGCACCCAAATCCCTGATCCACGGTGAGGGGGCATCCACTCAGGGGTTTGTGGACCTCGAAAAAGCATATGACATATTTCCTCGGGAGAAGCTCTGGCAAGTGTTTGCAAGAGTATGGAGTGGATGGGCAATTACTGGTTGCTATCATGTCTCTGTACGAAAGCTCTGAGATGTGTGTCCGGATGAATGGAATTAAGTCAAGACCGTTCACCGTGTGTGTGAACTCTTCCAAGGGTGCGTACTGTCGCCCCTCTTGTTCATTATCTTTATGGACTGGATAGATAGGGGCAGCCGAGGCGAAGAGCGGGTTTGTGCGGGCGACTGCCTGGTAGAGAGGTTGCTCTTTGCTGACCACCTTGTTCTCCTTCGATCTTCTCGCACGAACCTTCAGCATGCACTAGACCGGTTTGCAGCCAAATGTGAAGAAGCTTGGATGAAGATAAGTATGGCTAAAACTGAGGTTCTGGTCCTTTCAAGACAGCCTGCTCAGTGCGCTCTCCATGTTAGGGGAGCCTCATTGAGACAGGTGGAGAAATTCAAGTATCTAGGGATTGCATTCACGAGTGATGGACGGCAGGAGAAAGAATTAGATGCTCGGATCGGTGCAGCAAGCTGTGTCAGACGTGAACTGTGGCGATCCGTGGTAACGAAACGCGAACTGGGTAACAAAGCCAACCTCTCCGTCTTCAAATCTGTATTTATCCCCATTCTCACCTATGGCCATGAGGCTTGGGTAATGAACGAAAGTGCGCGATCGCAGATACAAGCGGCCGAAATGAGATTTCTGAGAGTGGCAGGTGTTACCCTACTAGATGGAGTGCATAATAAGGGAGTCTTTAGGTGTTGAGTCGCTACTTCTCCCCATTGAGAGATCCCACTTGCGCTGATATGGCCACGTGATACGGATGCCACAAACTGATCTTCCTAGTCAGTTGTTATTTTCCAAGCCGGTGGATAAGAGACCAAGGTGTAGGCCTAGAATCAGGTGGCTAGACTACATAGAGAATCTGGGTTCGAATCGCTGAGGTATTAACAGGGAGGATATGCGCCTGATGGCGGGAGATCGCGCTCACTGGAGATTCTCCATAGGGCTGCTGCCCCCGCGACCCTAACGGATAAGCGGGTTTGAAAAGTAAGTAAGTATTCATTCATGGCACATAATTCCAAGTCGTTTGATATATTACATGCCATATTTTAGCACTGAAAGTTCCAAAGAACCATAATGGTTCCACTAAACCAGGTGCCTCTAAACCAATTTCGACTATCAATGATTTTACGTTATATTTATTCATGATACATCATCCCAATTTGTTTGATCGCCCTCGGTGGCTCATGGGTTGCGTGGTCGCCTCTGATGCCCGTGGATGCGGGTTCGACCCCCGCCGAGGACGACGAGGATTTTTTCCTGAGATCACGCACTTCATTTGGAAGGGAAGTATAGCCGTTGGTCCCGTGTGGTCGTTTGTCGGCTGCACGTTAAAGAACCTTTGCGAGGCAAAATTTGTGGCCCCTATAACGCCGTCCTGAAATGACCATGGCAGTTGAAAAGGACGTTAATACCAAACAAACCAAACCAATTTGTTTGATATTTTACATGCCTTATCTTATCATTTAATATATTTGAGGGTGTAATATGGGTACAATTAGAGCACGTGCCATTGTTTCGATTACAACCATTTTCAAAATGGTTCATTCCCGGAACCATTTTTATTAATTGGCGAAGACAGTAATTTATGTACGATTCGTTTGATATATTATATCTCTTTATTGAAAATTGCTAGGTGGAGTCGTGAAGCTACCATTTGTGCACGTGCTATTGAACGATTTGGATAATATTTGTTATTGGTTCGTGCCATGTAACATATTCATCGATTCACGAAAATAGCAATGAATAACCGCTTCTATCTCGTCATTACGATTTGTTTAATATATTCTTCATATACGTATCTTGCCATTGAAAATTGCTTTGCGGGAAAATTGAGATACCGTTTGTGCATATACCATTGAACCGATTTAGATAATATTTGTGATTGGTTTGTGCCATGAATCATATACATCGACTGACGAAAACAGATTTTGAAAATCTTTCATAGCCTCGGAGGACTTAGAGTTACGGACGGATAGACAGACAGACACGTTTCCCCACATAGCTATTGACGCATAAAGCAACTTTCGGTACATAATAAACCATTAAGGAATGACATAACCAAGTACAGAAAATTTAAACTAAATCATTTGCGGAACCATATTTTAAACCGCCCTTTGTTATTATTGTAAGTTTCTAATGGACCATAATTATCCATTAAACCACATACTTTTGAACTAATTTGGATTATCATTAATTTTACCTTATATTCATTAATGACACATCACTACAAGTTGTTTGATATATTACATGCTATATCTTAGCATTGAAAGTTCCAGTGAACCATAAGGGTTCTGCTAAACCAGGTTCCTTGGACTCAATTTCGACTATCTTTAATTTTACATTATATTCATTCATGACACATCTTCCCAATTTGTTTGATATTTTACATGCCATATCTTATCATTGAGAATATTTGAGGGTGTCATAAGGGTACCATTAGAGCACGTGTCATTGTTTCGTTTACAACCATTTTCAAAATGGTTCATTCCCGGTACCATATTTATTGATTGGCGAAAATAGTAATTTATATCCGCGTCTATCTCGTCATTACGATTTGTTTAATATATTGATATATCTCTTCATTGAAAATTTCTACGTGGGGTCGTGAAGGTACCGTTTGTGCACGTGCTATTGAACGATTTGGATAATATTTGTTATTGGTTCGTGCCATGTACCATATTCATCGATTGACGAAAATAGTAATGAATAACCGCTTCTATCTCGTCATTACGATTTGTTTGATAGAAAAAAGTCAATACGTGAAAATCAATCATCCCCCATTTTTCCACCCTTAGGGGTGGAATTTTTTTTCTAAAATTAAATGGGACCATTTTCGAGGTATACTGTATCTAATAAAAAAAGAATCATCAAAATCGGACTACACCGTGAAAAGTTATGCGTGATCATACATAAAAAAAATACACTACTGTTTATAAAAATCGCAACACCCTGATGGAATAGCCCAATCTGCATTAAATTTGGAGCATTTGCATATCATGGGTCAGAAAAGAAACCATTAGATTTTTCAGGTCAATACAATGCGTTTTATTGTCACATTAGTATCGGGTGAAACCACCGTGGGATGCAATTACAGCCTCTAAACGTCGTGGCATTGAGTCAAACAAGCTCTGAATAAGGGCCTGGGGAATGTCCTGCCATGCTCTGTCTACACGGGTATACAGTTCATCCACAGTTGCTGCTGCAGGAGTCTGGCGAGACAATCGATGAGCAACCCTGTCCCACACATGTTCGATTGGGGACACGTCTGGTGAACGAGCAGGCCAGGGGAACAAGGGCGTCTGATGTGCTTGGAAAAAGGCGAGGTTGATGGGCCCATTGCAACCTGAGGCGCCGGTGGTTTTGAGTCAAAGGAATCCGCAACAATGGTACTCGTGCCATCAATTCTCTGGAAATCAAACGGCGTCGTACAGTGCTAGCAGACATTGTCCTGCCTACTGTAGCACCCCACTGTTGTGCTAACACTGTGGAAGTGGCTGTACGATCTGCTACACACATGCGATAGAGGTGTCTGTCATCTCGCGGTGTCTTCGTGCTGGGTCTTCCTGAGCCTGGTCTTCGGTGTGCCCTGTTCTCTTCGCTCCACTGCCTCCATGCACGCATAATTGTCGTTGCATTACGTCCTACACGAGCAGCAATGTCACGATACGACCATCCCGCTTCACGCAGACCAATTATGCGTCCTCTTTCAAAGTCTGTCAGCTGTTGATATGGTACCCTTCGTCGTCGTCGAGGCATGATGTTCTTTCAAGCAATTACTCTGAAAATCTAATCATTTATACTCTGACCCATTGTATGCAAATATTGCAAATTGCATATGGATTAGGCCATTCCATCAGGGTGTTGCGATTTTTATAAACAGTAGTATATATACGCGACGACTTGAGAACCTCCTTTTTATTCGTCGGTTAAGAAGGTATTAAGATCGGTGAGGATTACATAGAAAAATAATACATGTATTGAAGTACAATTCTAGTAAATTTCATTTTTTTTCAATAAACACTCGATTTTTTAAAAATAAACGGAACTTATTTTCTGGACACCCTTCGTAGAACTTACAGCCAATGGCACATAACAGATTTCAGTTTTTCGTCAGTCTGAAACCTCTGACCACCCAGATATCTCTTCACAGACCTAAAGAGGCGGTAGTCCGCGGGCGCCAAGTCCAGACAAGTCGGCTGGATGGTCCAGAACCTCCCAATCGAAACGGAACAGTTTTGCTTTGACGACGTTGAGCATATGCCGGCGGGCGTTGTCATGAAGAAGTCGAACATCGTTCCCTCTTTCAAGTCGTTTATCCCGAATAGCACGTCGCAGTTTAGTCAATATTCCACAATAGGTAGCGGCGTTGATGGCTGACCCAGGAGACAACATCGCTGCGAGTAGCATGCCTAGCATATCGCAAAAACTGTAAACAAACTTTTCCGAGCTGAAAGAGAAACTTTTTGTGAGGGGAATGTTTCTACACCCAGCACTCCTCTTCAGTGAAAATGTCATTTAGACACACCTTTTCCACTCAGATGTTGCAGACTGTTCTGGTTTCTCGATTTTTTGAAAACCAACGCGAAAAGACTTTGCGGTCTCCAAGCTTATGATGCAGATCCATGGAATATGTGAAACGTTTCATTCAATTCTTTCAAGGAAGTGCGAGCTTTCCTCTGATTTTGTTGTTAATTTTCTACATAATGGTTTGTGTCGCCGAAGACGCAGGTCACCTAGAGCTTCTGTTTATTAGCAAGACATTCTTCTTCCCAAAATATTTTACACCATTTGCACTCAGAATTTCAGCGGGTTTCTTACCTTTTGTGAAAAGAAACCTTATAACAACTCGCTTTTCCTCTACTGTAGACAATGTTTTAGCGGCGGCCATTTGTAATACGACTTATAGTGCGCGTGCACAGGAAGAATTCTTGTTATGTAATGCATGTGCACGTACCCAGCCTTTATTTGGTCTATGTCAGGTTTGACACAGTAATTATATTTCCTCCGTTAAAAAATGGCGTTGTGTTCTGACACGCAGTGCCTACGTACAGTGCAACATTGTACGCGTTATGTTCAATGCAAAGGAAGTCCCGGCATCTACCAACAGATTCGGCTACTCATTTATCGAAACAAGCAACATGGCCAATTCGCATCACATAGTATAGAGATGCAACGTTTTAAACAGTTTTATCTTAGCTTCGAGCAGCTTATATACAACCTGTGACAATAAAGTTCGGTGAATGACGGCATATTGAGAGTGGATTGCTCGCTTACATGAAACAGCTGTTACTATCCTTCAAAGTAATCCCCATCGATGGTAATGCACTTCTGGGAACGCCTGTACAAGTCCTGGAAACTCCTTGCGTAGTCGTTTTTAGGGAGAGCCTTCAGTTGGGTCGTAACATTTCGTTGGATGTCTGGCCACTTCGGGGGGCGTCTTCTACGGCGTTCCGGCCTCCTCGGAACCCTTTAAACCACTCATAAACACACTTCAAAGTAATAACACTTTCTTTGTATCATCATTTCATGAGTCTCTTTCGTTCGCTGATCCATTTTGGGTTTCGATCGCGCGTACTACGCCTTCTCTCTTCAATGTCCTGTTTAAACACAATAAACACACTCTCAGCGCTGATTCTCTCAAATTTGTTTAAACATGTCTCGACCTGTCTGGGGCAGGATACGACGATGGTGCACTCTTACGACCGTTAGCAATTTGACGTTATTCACCGAACTTTATTGTCACAGGTTGTAGGAAAGAATGAATATTATGAATGAGCGGGATGATCTGTAAATCAAGATAAGATACATTTCCTTCAAATATGCTAGATCAGTAATATCGCTATTAATTTCATGTCCATTTCTCCCTGCTCGCCTCGACGCAGGGTCTTTCTTTTCTGCAACCCCGTCAGCTCTGATTGCTTCTTTATCTACATTTTGGCTCTATTGTAATTAAGAATAGATGAAAGGTTTGGATGAATTAATCTTTGTGCAAATTTTCCCGGACCGTCGCGTGGATAAGTGACGCCGCCAATCATTGTTTTAAGCTTCAGATAACTTATTTGACTTTTTTATTTTTAAAATTTTTTTTTCCCTTTTTTATATTTATTTTAGATTGTAATAGATGAGAGAAGATACCTATCAAAAACGCCCTGTTAATTATACTTACGTTTGTTCTGAAGCTTAATTTAATTAAATTTCTTTTACTGTGACATAAAAATGATTATCATCTACAATAAACAGTCTTTGGGCTTTAAAAACGGTTGGATAGCCAGCTATTCCATTAATTTCCTTGTGTCCACCAGTGTACATCTGTCATTTCATCTACTGTGGACATTCCAATATTAATAACAAGAACAATGTATTGCGTCCTGAAGTTCATCTGTTGGATTTTAAATTATGTCCATAAGTGATTTTAGTTATAATTTATTTGATTTTTATTTTTACTATTTTAATTTATTAGACATTTATATTTAGCGGAATCAAAGTAAATGACTATAAAATTTAAATTTTTTAATATTTCTAAATTTTATACGAAGAAACTGTAACATTCCTAATTTTAACTGTAAAAACAAGTATTATTGAATAATTCAATTCTATTCAGTTCATTTATTGTGTTCACAGCTAAATCAAGCCAACAGGGAATTACAATATCGAGCGAACTGAACAAGAGTTACAAAACATCATTGATAAAAAGATATAATAACAAGAATATAACTCGTAAAACGATTTTCAAATATGCTGAAAATAAGAATATAAAAATTTGTTGTTTAATATTACTGTAATATATGCATTCACGTCATTTTAAAATATAAGCCTAACTTCAATTAGCCATTTTAACAATAAGCCTAATATTAATTAGCCATTTTTAACAATAGGCCTAACATTAATTAGCTAATTTTCACAATAGGCCTAACATTATTTAGTCATTTTAACTGTAGGCCTAACATAAATTAGCCATTTTTAACTATAAGCATAACATAAATTAGCCATTTTTCACAATAGGCCTAACAATATTTAGTCATTTTAACTGTAGGCCTAACATAAAATAGCCATTTTTAACAATAGGCCTAACATTAATTAGCCATTTTTAACAATAGGCCTAAGATTAATTAGCCATTTTGAACTATAGGCCTAACATTAATTAGTCATTTTAACTCTAGGCCTAACATTAATTAGTCATTTTAACTCTAGGCCTAACATAAATTAGCCATTTTTTACAATAGGCCTAACTTTAATTAGCCATTTTTAATTATAAGCCTAACATTAATCAGCCATTTTTAACAACAGGCCTAACATTATTTAGTCATTTTAACTATAGGCCTAACGTTATTTAGCCATTTTTAACCATCGCCCTAACATTAATTACCACATTTAACAATAGCCCAACAGCACTGAATTTTAAAATGAAATGAGCACGTGCATCAAGAAAGCTTCATAACGGGCACGTGCTCCAGGCTGCCATCAACAATGCTTAAATGATAAACAAAAAATAACACTTATGATTCGTCGGTAGGATTCGATTGATATATTACATGCCCTAAGTTCATATTCTTAACATTATTGCACGTGCTTGAAGGGGTCCACGAGAGCTCATCAAAAGTTGATATATCGCTGTTAAGTTCTTCCATTTTCACGTTTTCGTGCAAACGATGGCTGGCCAGGCACATAAAGGTACTGATCATGCTTGTATTCTTATATATAGCTTTAGCTAAAGCTCGTAATAAGGGGTCATCGAAGTACTTTTTGGGGGTCATTTTCTCGGACGTAGCATTTCGAAAATCGAAAAGAATGTCATATTCGTCTTGTGCTCGTCATTCCCGTTAGAATGACATATTACATGCCTTATATTGCCAATAAAAACATTTAATGGGGGGGTTTGGGTCTCAATAGTCACGTGACTGTTAGACCGATTTCGACGACAAACTAATCAGGTGAGCTCAGGAAGGGTCTCTATCGAACAGCGAAAAAAGAACTTGAAAAAGTTAAAGCATTCTCGAGAAATCGTCGGACATACAGACGGACGGACGGACAGACAGACAGACAGACACACAAACAGAGCGAAACCAATATATGCTTTTCAGCATATAATAATACGGAGTAAATACAAATCAGGTATTTGACAAAAAAAAAAGCACTAACAAAAAATACAAAATGGCAAGCATTGAATTCAATAAATGATAAACAACACATACATCTGTAATCACTAAAACAGGACAGTAACAACGAGAAGGAATTAATTAAATAAATCAAGCATCAGAATTCTCATTGTATCGGCTTTGAATCCTGAACATTGTATCTTGACGAAATTTTTCCTTGAGTTTAATAGGAGGCCAAGGCTTCAAGATGGGTTTCTTCGTAGCATAGGTCCTAGCATAGGGAAGGTGGATGCTCCTAACCTTCCCTATGAAAACATTCTTAAGAAAGTTAAGATCAGTCTGAGAGCGCACAACGATCTAAAGATATATCAAAATTCGGAAATTTTCGTTTCAGTAATCAGAGGAATAAATAAATATTTATAATTAGCATAATAATTTCCTTTTAAACTCTCGCCTATTTTCTCAATAATTATACAATCAACTTTAATATGCTTGGAAAAAAGATTATATAGAGAATTTGAATAAATAATAAGAAAATAACATTTTTTTAATAATAATGAATCTATAACCTTTTGAATGAACGTATAGGCTGCAAAATGAATTATTAGGGCCGTGCGGTAGACCTTCTCAGTTTGATGCAAGGCTATGCAATTCTTTGAATATACCACCCCTTTAAGGCGCCGCCTGATGCGGTCACCTCTCTGCGTGATAGCACGCCACGGCCCTATAATTATAATGATTATAAATGCATTACTTCCAGAATAAGCAAAAATAGTGTCAAAGATTGGAGGCGTCACTTATCCAGGCGGTGGCCCTGAAAAATTTGCACCAAATATCCTTCATTTATTCCTGACTAGCAAAGGCCCCCGGCGTTGCCGCGAATAATTACAGTTGTATATAAGCAAAACAATCCCAAGAAGTTAAATAATAATAACTCAAAATTTGTTTTCAGTAATTCTACAATTTCTGCAGTAGACTTGGGAATAGAACGAAACGATCAGAGCCGACTGGGTTGATAGGAAAAGAAAATATTTGGGAAGAGTGGAGGAGGAAGACATCGACACGCAATGACTGATACCTGGTTTCAATAAGAATTTTCAGTGGTGAAAATGTTACGCGTTGCATTATGGGAACTGTTTTGCAAAGCTCTAACAGCGTATGTCTATACAATATCGGAATAAAAGGAAAACACAAATCCACAAAGATCTATTTATATTGATTCATTTTTTTATATTAAGCTCTTTATGGATTTGTGTTTTCTTTTTATTCCGATTTTGTTTGTATTGGCGTCCACAGTTTCCAGCTAATTTGTTTTATTTAGCGTATGTCTACAGAAGAAAAGTTTTTTCTCTTCCGTATTTTGTCCCTCTTTCTCTACTGTTTTTATTTCCACGGAATTCCAATCTCCATTTCCTTATTATCTTGTTTAAGTTAACCTCATCCCCCTCCTTTTCGATTAATCCCTTAAGTTTATATCTTTAAATATGGCGAAATGTTGATGAGATGATATTGCCATCATGATGATTTAACTTTTTATCACATCGATATGTATTCACTGCGCATGCGCGAAATCAAAATATTGCCAGTGTTTATAAAATTTTGTTTTCGTTTCTATAATAAAGAATTCGCTAACAAACATTTTTAACTAAGGAGTTTAAATGATTAATTTTAAATTTAAATTTGGTCAGTCTCCTTTTAATGGGGAAAATCGTACAATTAATAAAAACAAAAAAATAAATAATAAATAAAGTCACCAATCTTGAAAAACGATGAAGAAACTTGTGAGATGGAAGAAAACTCAAAATTTCATCTGTATTTCAAAACCAACACTTCCTTCAAGATTATCGTTTTCCACTATCAACATTTTCATCACAAGACTTCATCTACATCCTCAATAGACTAGGTTTATTTCTGCTATCAACAACATCTTCAATAGACTAAATCCTTTGAGTTTTCTTCAATCTCACAAGTTTCTTCATCGTTTTCAAGATTGGTGACTTTATTTATTATTTATTTTTTTGTTTTTAATAATTTTACGATTTTCCCTATTAAAAGGAGACTGACCACATTTAAATTTAATATTAAACATTTTTTACATTTATACAGATTAACGTCACATTTATAGGATCAGTATTCTTTTTACGCATGGTCTACGTTTTTGGGTAGGAAGTATCCCTCCAGAGGACTATCCAAAAGGGCACGCAGCAAATTTCTCCACTGCAATCTCTTAGTGAATCCTTGTATAGTGGATTTGAAGGTAATATAGCTTTCTTGACTTGCAGATCATCGAGGCCATTCACAATATTTATTCAATCCCATATTTGCTGCTCGAAGCTAAGATAAAAGTGTTTAAAACGTTGCATTTCTCCACTATGCGATGCAAAACCGCCATGTTGCTTGTTTCGATAGTTGGATTAGTTTGGGCAGCTAAATCTGTAGGTAGACGGCGGTACAAATCGTCATTGAGTGAATTATTGATAGATACTATCTAGAGCTTTATCATTGAGAAGAAACTCTACGTCACTTCCTTTGTATTGAATGGAAGGCGTACGAGTTTGAACTGCACCTAGCCACAGCGTATCTGATATCACCGCGTATTATCCTGCTTTCCATGATATTAACTTGAAATTTTTAACTGGATGATAAAATAATTTTTTAACTTTTAATGAAATTATAAAGAATTATTTTGTTTTTTCACAGGTTTAAGAGAAGCCATCACAAAAAAACAGAATAAGGCTTACAAAGAAGTTAAACTCCCGCAGCCGTTGTGGATGGATAATAAAATACTTTCAATGGAAGAGCTATTTATCAATTTGGAACTATATAACATCATAGGAGGCTATGTAGAGAAAGAAGCAGGATATATTACGTTGGAAAAGATATTCGATAAAATGAACGGTAGTAAGAACGAACCTTTTAGAATATTACTTGAAGGACCTCCTGGAATAGGCAAGACAACATTATGTTGGAAATTACTAAATGACTGGGGGCAAAATAGAGAATATTTGAGATTAAAATTCAAAATGGTATTTCTATTTGAGCTGAGAAATCTCAAAGAATACGACTCCATGGAAAAAAATTTTTTGGACGAATGCGAAAATTTGAATTATACTCCTGAATTAGTTCTCCAGTGTTTAGTAAAATATCAAAATGAGACGCTTCTAATACTTGATGGCTTTGACGAAATAAGTGAGCAACATAAAACAAATTTACTTCCACTTATTCAAGGGAAAATTTTACCTTCAATGTTCGTGATTATCACGTCGAGAAATGGAATGTTTCAGATGAAAGAAATTAAAAGAAATTCAGTTGGAGCAATGGAAAAAGATGACAACGACTTTCAGAAATTGAATATTTTTAACAAGAGAATTGCCATTAAAGGGGTGGATCAGAACGAAATTGGAAAATTTGTAGATAGATATTATAAAACTGACGAGCAAGAATTGAAAGATAAATTAAATTCCTCTTGTAATCAAGAAATGAAAGAAATATGCAAGTGCCCTTTATTCTTACATTTATTAGCTAGTATAATCCACGAAATCACTTTTAAAAACGTCTCGACAATGACCGTTCTTTATAAAGAATTTTTTAATTTTCTTATTAGGAGAAACCTACTTAGAGAGAGATTGATAGAAGCTGACAATGAAATCGATATTTTCAATCAGTCTGTTAATACCAATTTCAAACTCAGAAACGTTATTAAATTACTGGTATGCTTTGGTGAATACAGTTTGGACAATTTGATGAAGCATAAACTGGAGTTCGAGGAGAAGGAACTATTGAACAGGTGCGGTGAAGAACTCATTTTTCATTTAGGATTTTTGACTAAAACTTCAAAACTGATAAAACATTTTAAGAAAATCGTTTATCAACCAATTCACAAAAGTTTCTTCGAATTTATTTCTAGTTTTTATGCATTTCGCATTCTAATAAATGAAGGAGAATCAGCGTTTATAAGAAAAATAAGATATATAGCAAAGGCAGACTTAATTCCAACAGACGACTCTTTATTCTACGTTTTTCTTGGTGGATTTCTAAACAGTAACGCATCGGTTCTATTCAAAAGTCTTCTCCCACATTCTCATTGGTTCAACCTAGAAAGTTTTTGCTTTACAAATATATTAATGGAAATTCAAGATGTGGATTCTTTCTTGACTTCTTTTCTTATTCATTTGCCTGCATTCATACCACAGTTTTATTCCATCGGAATTTCTTCACAAACAACATTTAATAGTGCTTTTTATTCCTCCAAGGTACACTCCTTTCTCTTCAATTATTCATTGAAATCTAATTTAATAAAAACGTTACAATGGAATCCTCGATATGAAATTGATGTCGCTGAAATCTATGCCATTGATCATATAATATTGAAGGTAGATTCAAATTTTACATTTAATGGTCTGCTATTTCGAAATACTTTAATTAAATGTAAAACTCTGACAATTAAAATCGAAGGTGATTTTCCAAAGCATCATTGGCACAACCTGATTTCATTAATAGACTTGATAGACAGAAAAGAGGTTCGATTTTTTATCGAGGAAATGGGTGGATCTTCTGCATTTTCTCTACTCTACAGACATTTAACAGAAAATCATTGGAGAAACAACTTTATTCACTTACTAAAAGTAACTTGTAGTAATCCAAACGATATGCATCTGGTGGTTGATCTTGTGAAGCAGCAAAAAATAATTGATACAGTTGTCTTAATTGACCATATAATTGAAACGAAAACCGACGATTTGAAACGAGTTTTAGAGGTTTTATGTGGTGCACTAGTTCAATCTGCAGTGATTACCAATATAATATTTTCCTCTGATATAAAATCTCATCGTGTTTGTGATTTCACTCAAGTAAACAAGAATTTAAAATCAATCGTAATCTCCGGAAATGTAACGCTTCTGTATAATAATGAAATTAACAAACCGTTCTTGGAAGAAGCAGTGGTTTTGAATAAAAATGAAGATTATTCTGCATTCTTTCAGAATTTCCGAGGTATAAAGCATTTATATTGTAACCCAAAAACTTTCAAGTCTCTACTGAAGAAAGAATACGAAGGCTTACAAGATTTAGAGGAATTGTCGTTTAGTGCTTTAGAACTTAATAACTACACCTTAGATGATTTTCATACATTTCATAATATTTGCATGATTGCCAAAGTAAAAGTTCTGTCGGTGTTTTTTCATGAAAATTGGTATGTCCAAGAATCAGATGCCAACTTCAGTGATTTGATTTGTTCGCTTCACTTGAGAGTTCTGCAATTATTTTTTATCTACTCACCTTCTTTATTTAATTACCTAATGAGTTCTATATTCAATGGATTAATGAAAAAAGTAAAATCAACACATAAATCAAGAATAAATTATATCTTAATGGATGAATTATTTTTTTTATGGAATGATAATATTGATTGTAATAGTTTGAAAGAAACAGATGGTTTCAAAACAATCCTGAAGTTGCTTAAAATGAACTATATAAAAAAATTTTGTTGGATTAATAATGAACAAAGAACAGAAGCCATTCCATTTAGTGCTCGTCAGTTTCTGTTTCCATTTGAAGATGGATATAGAATAACTGCTGGGATATACGGAATGGACCCAAATAGCAGTCGACTAAACCAGATGAGATATAATTTCGGTGCTTCTATTAAAAAATATTGCGTAACTACCGTAATAAAATGATATTGTAAGTACATTGGTTTGTAAGGAGAAACTCTGGAGATAATCCTTTGAATACAGTAAAACCCCGATATAACGTACCTCACTTTAGAGTACCTTTCGAAGTAATGCACAAATTAAAAATCCTCGCGCGAAATCTAGGTATGTTAATGTTAAAAAGTTTCAGTTTAACGTACTTCATATTAACGTACATATCAGAATAACGAACTAATTTTACGATAAAATATCCCTTCATTACATCGTACATCGTTTGAATGTCTTGCTCTGATTGGTCAATACCTTAAACATACCATGAGAAAGTGGTAAATGGCAGTGCATCAAAATGAAACGATTGCCCATCATCAATACGGAAAGATCATACCACCATGTGTTCGTTTACTTTAATTTTAGTTTTAACGACATGTACCTGTATATTTCTCACTGTGTGCGTGTATTAATTGTTAACATGTTTCGCACATTGTAAACACAGCGTTATTCAGGTCGGAGGATCATTTCAACATTTCACAGAAAGATTACAAATCGTAATGGCCTTCCCCTCCTCCTAGTGCAGAATAACGTACACCTCAGTTTAACGTACAAAATTCCACTTCCCTTAGAGTGTCTAGTAACGGGATTCTACTGTATTTTTCAATTTTTTTTCCTCTTGATTTTATTTCTCTTGAAGTTAATTATTGAAATCTGTTAGACTGTGATAATGTTTTACTGTGATAATCGAATTGCTGTTGTTACAAAAAGTTAAGCGCGGAAGCTAATTATATGGAAAATTGTAATGGTTTTTAAATTGAAGTGTTCTCTTCTTATTTTACAATTTTTCATAATTTATAATTGTTTTCTATGATTTTATAAATTGTTCTTTTACAGTAATATTGTTCGTTCATCTGTTTGTTCTGAACTCTTTTTTAACGCTCTAATTACAAAACCTATATAATCATGTATTAGTATGGTTAGTATTTTTATTATAATTATTTTACACATGGTAACTAAACACATGTAAAATCCAATATGCAATATTTTCTTGGGTAGGTATGAGCTTTAAAAGTTTACTTTTCTCACGTTTTGGACTTTTTTCTTTGTTTAGTGTTTTTGCTAGAAAGTGCAAGCGCGTAAGAACATAAAATATAATAATGAAATTTATTACTGCAGTCTTATGGAGATTGCATCCAACAGGATTTATACGTTTTGCAAATATCATTTAGCATAGACAAAACATCTTGCAATATCATTTAGCATATCTGAATGCAACTCTGTTTCACCGTGTGAATACATCTTCCACTTTCAAAATCAAATCATTCGGCATTTTAATTCCACTCGTATTATTAGTAATAATCGCCCTGGATTATATTATAATATTTTAAATTTTAATTTAGAAAGTCATAACGAAAAATGAGAAAAATGGCTATTCGATTAAATAATCAATAAAAAGAATACTGCTTTGAAATTCATTTAATTTGGTTTATCTGCAAATTATTTCAAGTTTAAAATCTTATTTTATTTTATTAAACAAGAATTTTTAGAGCGTTAATGCTGTTAAGCTTACATTGAATGCCATGTATTATAGGTAATTTTGAGAACATTAGATAGCCATGCCATCTGGCGGTGTCATCAGTCATCATTATGCTTCTCATGGCTGCATTTAGTATTCAATTGACACACTTATTACTTTTAGCCACTGTAGTCTTCATGCAGAGTTATCAACAAGATTAAATCTGCAGAATTTAAGTACAAAATTAAGAAAGCTAAAGTTAATTTCCAGTTCAAATTGACTCCTATGAATTACTGTAAGTCATCGCAAATCACATAACTGTGCTGCCCCAAAAACCGCTCACACAAAAGAACGAGAATTAAAACCACCCACAAAAGAACAGGAATAGAGCTAGAGTGCTTTATTCATGATAAATAATACCATTCTGTTAATCTCAACAGGACTGGTGTATGCCAAAAAACAGTACATCACATTATTCCAGAGGGAAATAACATTCCAAGCCAAATGTAATTTCCTAAGTATTAAGTCTGCCCAAAATACATAAGTTTGTTTACATATTAAAATTCTACAGACTAAATATTATTCCATCAGCATTAATTTCAAAATTGGAGACTACACTTACTCCAACAATTGACAATAATGAATAAGCATTAGTGAACGTCAATAAAATTATTGAAATACAAATAACATTACATTAATAACACTTGGGAAATATATGTCTCGAATTAAGATAATAATAAGGAAAAACAAACTTATGCAACGGTTAACAATGGAAGTCCATTACATGCTTGTAAACGTAAATATAAATAAGTCGAACAAGTTCTAATATTTTGTTTCAAAAAATTATAAGGTTACAAAGATCGAACGAAAGTTCCTGCCACGTGTTACAAAAAAATTGATGAGCCCACTCACTACCACCTATGAACTATATGGAAAAGAAAATCTTAACATTTTCATTTTACGATGAAACAAACAAAAGAGTTCATTAAGACAAAAAATGTCTTCCGGACGACAAACAGCATTAAAGAAGGGATTTATACGGTCAGGCTAACACGGTCATGAAATGCCCCAATGACCATGGCCTGGCCTTGTGGACAGTTGTGTTCCATCTTAATTGTGTGTCTGGCACGCACGCTTCAGCACACATCCTTGTGGACTGCTACCACTGATTAAACGCCTTGCTTCAAGGCGCGTTCACTGTCCGGCAAAAGATTAAAACTCGGTCGGGAAGGTGAGATGGAAGGCATAGTCACCTCCCACGACGGAGTAGAAACGCTTAAATGACGTGAAGGTTCGTCTGAACACTGAAGGCCGAGTCTAGATCATTTCAACAGGAGAAAGAAACTGCGTGCCACAATTTTTCAAACGATCGATGGCAGGTGGTCGATACCATGATGTCTGTCTAACCGTGCTACCCACAAGTTACGGATGAAGAAGGAAATTGTGATGGCTAGGTTCAACTTGTATGGTTTGCTGATGGAGGCATCGAACAAGCAAAACATGGACTGGTAGGTGAAGTTCACCAGCCTATTATGCTGCTTAAGACGACTCCAGATGGACTGAGCGAAAGGGCACTTGATAAATAAATGTGGGGTAGCGTCTAGTGTGCCACAATAAGAACATCCAGCAGACCCGACCGCTTTCCACTTGAATAGAGAGAATGGAATTCATGGTTCAACAATCGCTACTGAAACTTGAAAACAGTTCCTTCGAAGGAATGGTTTTACCTACCTTCAGGATTGCTGCCCATATATAATCTGGGTGCAGACGAAAGAAGTCGGTTGTCGCACCCTGGTTGGACTGCTGGAAGAACATGATTGACGGAGACGGTCCAGGTCTTGCACATCAGTCTGGCGTAATTCTAGTAAACAGGTCTCTAGACCCTGCTGGAAGGACTTGTAGAAATTAGGTTGATAAGGCGTGATCACTGCCTACGATGATGGGATTGGCAGCCTATTCACCTTTAAAGAAACGTAAATGAGTGAACATGAAGTTCGTCGACATAGGAGGAGGGTCAAGATAAATCCGGATCATTGCTGCTAATCTGGCTGCAATAAGGCAGCGACGGACATCGGGTAATCCCAATCCCCCTATCAAAAGGGATAACGAGCAGTTCGGCACGGAGCGGATGACGAGTCATGCTGGAACCGCATACAAAGTTCAATATGTTATTACGCACTTTATGCAGGTGTCGTTGCATAGGCATAGTAAATAAGCGTTTTGATGTTAGTACAGGAATAACGTGGGTCTTGACTGACATAGAGGTGGAGAAGTGAAAGTTCTTGTCAAGGTGAGAAACCTACTTTGCTAACACTTGTTCCCAGTGATCAGAGTCCATAGTTCGAGAGAAGGAAAAGTTATACCCTTACACTCTCAACCGGCCGCCGTTACACATTCAAGACCAGCGCCACCTATTTTGATTTATCCGAATTTTGGTCAAAAAGTATTGATTTTACAAACTTTTCACGTTCCTACCCTCTTGTTTTCTACTCTGTGAAATCCGCTTGACGAGAGCGGAATGTTTGTGGTAGGCTAAGCGTGGTTATAGACATTCGGACCTAAAATTTTACCCGCCCTCCCACCCTGCTATTTTGGAAAAAAAAAGAGATGACCATAAGACTGGGCAGATGCCGGCGTTGCTCATGATAGACATTTGGAACTGTGTGTGATATGTTCTTTCTCGTACACCGCCGACAGCTAATGGACCGTCCCCGATGGAGAAAAGCTAAACCAGCTTTTTTCGCCTCATATTCGCCAGGTACGAACGAACATTAATCTCTCATGAACTAAATTACTTAAGCTCCGAAAGAGCAGCGTTATATGTTACCGCGCTCAAGACTAATATCGTAGTGTCGCATACTGAACTGTATCGGAGTGCCTTTACTCACGACGCCATTGAACTTAGCGTCGGAGATTCAGTTCTCGGGATATATCCCTTTCCCCTCGGTGCAGGGGGATTTATCCTGAGGCTTTGAAGCTCAGTCCCGTTCTCCGAGCACGAATTTATTCATTATATTGCTATTCGTTTTGGAACCTGTAGAGTCTTTCGCATCACGTGAGAGAGCCGTTACTTCATGTTTAAAATTTCCCTACGCCATCGAACCCTCGAGAGGTGTAATTTGGTGGTGAAAATTTGACGGATTCAAACAATTTGTCGTCACCGGTTTGTCTGCAAAATCCTTGCCGAACTGATGATCCATTTATTCAATTTTTCTACCTCCAGTAGGGCGTTAACTAGCTACGCAGCGTTTACGCAGTTTGTCGCAAAAAGAGGAAGGCCACGTCTCTGCTTGGCATATTGCGTCGTATTAGTAGTGGTGGTTACTTCTATGAGTGCGTTGTGTGTATCCGGGATCTGGTTGACGACAACCTGAGCACCTAATATGAAATGAAGTGATTCTTGTGTCTTCAATGCGTTGTGTGAGCAATTTTGACGTGATTATGGCTTCTGTGTTTGTGAGTGTAATGTGTTACAACGTCTTTCCTGCTGATCTCTAAAGTGTCACTACGCCGAAGTCACTTACAGGTATTTTATTGTGATATACTTACCCAGCTGAAAAAGTGCTGTGTGACAGTGCTGTTAATGTGCTACTGGTTATTTGTGTTTTTGAAGTGAAAACTTCTATAGGTGCACCGCATACAAAATTTTCCTGGAGAGTGAAAGTGTCTGATCCGTCACGCTCGGAAGTGAAACATTTTCCGGTAAAACTCGGGAAAACTCGGATTTCTTTATTAGTGGGTTGCTCAGCCTTTTTTATCATAACTTGAAAACGAATTAACCTTACCACACTCTGTTTTCACCAATCCATTAATACGAGACAGAGCACGAACAAGATCAAACGTGGGATACCATGAATAGGTACGTGCTCTAATGCCACGTGCTGTAATGGTACAATTATGATCCCCCTTAAAATATCCTATAACCAGATATGCCATGTAATATATCAAACAATTCGTCACGACGTGTCATGAATGAATATATGAAAGTAACTAGTGATAGAAGATATCGGTCTAGTGACACGTGTACATGTAAGGATGTCTCATAAATGAATATAACCCGTAAACAATGATACTGGGAATTATTTTAGTAGCACGTGCCCTAATGGTACAATATGGTACTGTTGAAAACTTCAATACTAAGATATGGCATGTGATATATCAAACAATCGTAACAACGTGTCATGACTGAATATAACGAGTAAATAATGATAATGGGAATTGGTTTAGTAGCACGTGCCCTAATAGTACCATATGGCACCCTATGGTACTGTTGTAACTTTCAATGCTAAGATATGGCATGTAA
>JAHWFO010019711.1:0-34951 GCA_023313115.1 Rhysida immarginata | reverse complement strand
ATATTACATGCCATGTGTTAGAATTGAAACTTCCAATGGTACCATATCATGCCATGGGGCACCATTAGGGCATGTGCTACTAAACTGTTAACCATTATCATTATTTTCTCGTCATAGTCACTCATGGCACGTTGTTACGAGTCGTTTATTATTATACATGCCATATCTTAGCATTGAAAGTTCCAAGGTTACCATATGGTATCATAGGGCACCATTAGGGCACGTGCTACTAAACCAATAACCATTATCATTATTTTCTCGTGATATTCAGTCATGGCACCTTGTTACGAGTCGTTTGATATATTACATGCCATATTTTAGCATTGAAAGTTCCAATGGTTTCATAGGGCACCATTAGGGCACGTACTACTAAACCAATAACAATTGTCATTATTTTCTCATGATATTCACTCATTACATGTTGTTACGAGTCGTTTGATATATTACATGCCATATCTTAGCATTGAAAGTTGCAATGGTTTCATAGGGCACCATTAGGGCACGTGCTACTAAACCAATAACAATTATCATTATTTTCTCATGATATTCACTCATTACATGTTGTAACGAGTCGTTTGATATATTACATGCCATATCTTAGCATTGAAAGTTCCAATGGTTTCATAGGGCACCATTAGGGCACGTGCTACTAAACTGTTAACCATTATCATTATTTTCTCGTGATAGTCACTCATGGCACGTTGTTACGAGTCGTTTGATATATTACATGCCATATCTTAGCATTGAAAGTTCCAAGGTTACCATATGGTATCATAGGGCACCATTAGGGCACGTGCTACTAAACCAATAACTATGATCATTATTTTCTCGTGATATTCACTCATGGCACGTTATTACGAGTGGTTTGATATATTAATGCCATATCCTAGCATTGAAAGTTCCAATGGTACCACTTGGTACCATTAAAACACGTACTACTAAACAATTCAGACATCACTATATACCGTTATATTCATTCATGAGACATCCTTGCACGTACACGTGCCATTAGACCGATACTTGCTATCACTAGTTACTCTTTTATATTCGTTCATGATATTTTGTGACAATTTGTTTGATATATTACTTGCCATATCTTGTTATAGGAAATGTTTAAGAGGGTATCATAATGGTACTATTTAAGCACGTGCTATTAGAGCACGTACTTATTCCTGCTATCTCACGTTCGTACTTCTGCGTACTCTGTCCCATTTTAATGGATTGGTGAAAACAGACTGTGAAAAAGTTAATTCGTTTTCAAGTTATCGTAATAAATGCTAAGCTCCCTAGGATTAAAAAAATTCTCTTGATTTAGGGAGCGAACAGCCCTTTTAATAATCGTCAAACACGTGCATCCTGCACGCACACCATCTCATTAATGTTTAGAGCACGCGCAGAACCGAACCCATGTTCTCAACACGCGTTTTACCAAATGCGAGGATAATTCGTTTCTTCCAGCAATTCAAGACATGATTGAATGAATTGTGAGATTGCAATACATGCAATTCAATACATGCAACGCAATGAATTGTGGGATTGTCTACAGACGGACGGACGGACGGACGGACGGACGGACGGACAGCTGGACAAACCGATCACATAAGCACATTTCTATATATAGAAAATGTGCTAAAAAGGGGGTGTAAGATATAGAGCATAAAACAAAATGCACTATCCAAGCCACGAAGCGGTCTCTATCCCTTAAAGAACTTCACAGGTAGTCCCCCTGCGCAAGTTCAGGACTTAACAAAACCCTTCGGATAATCGCATGTTGTACCGGCCACACAAAAACTAGACCTTAAGACAACCCATGCGCAGAATCCGAATGGCAGAGCCAACTTCACACAGCGAAGGAAGTGCGCTCCAAAAAAAAACCCACCCACTGCTGGGAGTAAATTAGCAAAGTAGATTCATCACGCGCAGTAGACGCCAAAAAAAAACTCGAACAGGAAATCCTCCAACAAAGGTAGCTCCTAAAGGAAATGGAAAAGAACAGAAAAAAAATCAGTCAGATTAATGAGCATTAAAAACCAAAATCCTAAACAACCCATAGCTATAAACTAAACTAAAAGAACATACACTTATCAAGCAAGAAAACGCAATAAACCGAAAAATATTTATTTGGAAAAAAAGGAACTGTTACGTGCTAGTAAAGACGGGTCGTGTTTACCCGCACGCACAGCCAACGCTCCCAAAAATGACGCGTAGAAAAAAAACTTAAAAGAAAACCTTTCCCTTACAAAACGTGCCAGTAAATGATAAGACCCAGATTAATAGCGTAAAAAGGATGTACTTACTGGAAAAGACCAAACGTTCTTTCGAGTAAGATAAAAAGGTAAAATGCCGAAAACTACGTTACCCACAATTACCGTTAATAATTAGTTAGAGGGCCAAAACTACTCAAAATTAAGAAATAAAAGGAATAAGGAATCCAAATAAATATTTTCTTTTATTGCTGTCAGAAATGAGGTAGATACGGAAGATAACAGATTCGAAACATCAGCAGAGTAATTTAAACAGAACCAAGTTGAACGACGCAAGGATTGATGAGGCACACTGAAGACACGCCGAGTAAAGGAGAAATTCAACGTTTGACAACGAGGAGGGACTTGACGTCACGACAGGAAAAGAACGGAAGGCCTCGAGTCATAATCATAGTTCAAACTGCTAAAAGGTGAGGACACGCTAGTCACACTGCAAATAGAAAAACAACTGACAGCAAAAAAATGGCAGAAAGTAAAAATTGGAAATAAAAAAAAAAACCAACTTTCTTAATTTTTCAGAGGACTACAAAGAATAAGCATTGTATAAAATTATAAATAAATGTATCATCAAAAAAAAAAAATATAGAAAGTACTAGCTAAAGTGATAATAGCCAACAAACCATGGACCTACGTATCACAAAATTATGCTAGACTAAAAAAAGAAAAAAAAAACACAACACAAACAAAAACGAAGGAGATCGAAAGGAGAGGATCAATTCAGGAGGAAAGGACAGGACGGACCAACGAGCGTATACACATAACGAAAGGTATTGATTGGGTAAGGTGGAGATGACCTGGATGAGGTCCTGAAATAAAAATTAAAAAAAATTATTTCACAAAGAATTATAAGTTTTCATTTAGAGAGCCCTGGACAATGCAAATAAAGAGTCTAAGCTATTGAAAAAATCGTAAGTTAAAATAAAGTCAAGAAAAAATTAAAGGAACTGCTTTTAAACACAATCAAAAAATCTTAACATAGACGATAGAACTTCATCAGAAAGGCTTGTTTTTCTGATGTACTGCATGACGAGGGATTACGCACAAATCCAAGTCCAATGACGAGCAATCGAGTCTACCCAAGCACGGCTACCAGAAAACATCAGCGTGAAGATCGTGATGAATACATCTTATCTTGGACGGGGCGGGTCACGCCTAAAGTCCGTTGAAATAAAATAGTTGGACGATCTGAAGAATAATTGAAGCTCAACCAGTCATTGGAACAGTATAAGAACAAAAGGAGAAATTCAGTAACCAAACGGCGATCAACATCATGACGAAGACTTGCGCACGACCAAGTCACTAAAATATACCGGAATCACCCGGCGAAATAGTCAATCAAAGATTGAACAACAAGAACGACAAAAAAATCTTCTAACTGGATAGCCATCTCTTCATCCAAGAGATGGCAGAAGAGCTGATGTTGCTTCCTTTGAGATCGAGCTAAAACTGACTAGACCATCTAACTTAATTTTTCAAGAAACCTACGAGAATCGAAAAATTTAAATACCAAGCCCGCGCGACAGCTTATCCGAGTTCCTATAAAAGAAAATATACAGTTACTCCAAGAAAACGAGCCGTTCAATACAACGTCATCTAAACAATTAAAACAAAGAAACGCGTGAAACTTTTAACAATAGAGATGACGTGAAACCTCGGAGAAAGAAGATTAATAATGAAAAATATAATACTTGTCAAAAAAAAAATAAAAGATTAAACAATCTTTTAAAAAATCAAATCCTTAATAAAAAAACAAAACAATAAAACATAACGGCAAAAAGGTATCGATTTCTCATATTAACAAATCCGGAGAATACGTTCAAAAGAAAAGTTTTAAGTCGCGACAAAACGCAAGATGCCATTAACTAGCGGAACCTGTAAAAAAAAAACCAATCAGAGAAATATACGTTTTAAGAAACGTGGTTTTTTTTGGCGAACGATGAAAAGAGAAAGCATCTGACTTATGCACGAAACGATTCCAATAAATGGCATAAGGAATACTTAAGAACTCAAAACGCTTAACTAAATGCTACGCCGGGAAAATTAATAAAAATCAAAAAAAAAAACCTCAAGCGATCAACAGGAACTCTCCTCGAGAATAACAACCAAAGACGGGCGATGTCCTAATCAATGTCGGAAGACATGGAGACTCGCGCTCCTTAATGGTAATTCAAATAAAGCTCGAGAAAAAGATAATTGACGCGAAGAAAATTTGAAAAGATTAACTCCCCGAGCGAAATATCATTAACCTACAAACTAATGCTTACCGAACGCGTCGCGTAATCCCTTTGAAAAAACACAGAGGGGGACCACAGTAACCTCCGTTAGAAAAAATAGTAAAGCGTTTGATCAATAGCATCCATACCGTCGCACGTTGGAGTGTCAATAGTCAAAGGGGTAAGGCTCATAGGGTCGGCACCAGGAATACCGACGGGGTATGAAATGACAAAACACGACGTCGGAAGGGAAAGCATAGGAGTGGCTGCACAAAGAAAGAAAGAATCATTTTGTGAGCACTAGGCTCCATAAAAAAAATATTCCAATAAGGCGGGGGAAGGTAGTGGCACGTTACAACCTCTTCCTGCAACAAAAAAAATTTTTTTGAAATCAAAAAATTTTCCCTACGTTCACCGCAAAACATTGAAAACACGGTAAAAAAAAATATTTTGGGTTGACTGGGACAAAGCTACTAAAGAATAAACATGAAAGGAGGGATGAAGGAAAGACAAACTTAGATAACAAAACCTCCGCGCGATACAGAAATCCAACCCTTAAAACGAGAACTAGCTCAAGGAGAAATTTTACATACCGAAAACTCACACGGCAGTGATGCACTTCAAAATTCCGACATCCTAAAGGCTCCCAATGCCACAACAAGGAACATAACCGGACAAATTGAAACACATAACGGCCGAAAAATAAATTTAAAAAGGGGGTGTAAGATATAGAGCATAAAACAAAATGCACTATCCAAGCCACGAAGCTGTCTCTATCCCTTAAAGAACTTCACAGGTAGTCCCCCTGCGCAAGTTCAGGACTTAACAAAACCCTTCGGATAATCGCATGTTGTACCGGCCACACAAAAACTAGACCTTAAGACAACCCATGCGCAGAATCCGAATGGCAGAGCCAGACGCTCTTCGCAGCCTTTGCCTTTGTCAGAAATTTAAAACCCCTACAGTCCACCCCACTCGCTGCGCGCCAAATACGCATTTGGACTCTTTCGTATAGAAGAGATGCTGTTTGAGTCTTAGGAGAACATGTTTCATACGTTCTCGTAGGGCTTTCATTATATGTCTTCGAAATAAACGATAGCCTCTTTATTCATCTGCACCCATAAGCCCTCATTCATGGCCTTGGTGAATGTCGAGGCTGCCCCTTTAAGACGAAACGGCATCACTTTAAACTCGAAAGAGCCCAAGGGAGTTTTAAAAGATGTGAATTTGGTATGGGGGCTTTGACCCTTATTTGATGATAAACCTGAAGAACATCGTAACTTTGTGAAATATTTAGCTCTTTTCAGCTTATCAAATAAGGTGTCTGTGCGTGGTATGGCATACTTATTTGAAAATGTGAGTTTATTTAATTTGCGGTAATCCAAGCACATACGAAGCCCCCAATCTTTTTTCATCACTAATAGTACAGGGGAAGAGAAGGAGGAGGTGGACGGCTTAATTAGATGCTACAACCCCTGGCATTGATTTGCCGCTCCAACCCCTGCTCCTCGTTATATACTGGCGCATTGAAAGGGACTGTTCTAGAATTATCTCGTGTTGAGTGTTACGGCGTGGCGGCAAGTCTTCACGAAACAAGTCTTTGAATTCTTGTTTAAGGTCCTGAAACAAAGGGTGAACAGAATGATCATCAGCCTTATTTACGCTATCAATTTTTCTACCAAAAATAGCATAAACAGGTACCTCAGGCTGCTGTGTGAGAATAAGACATAATTCTTTGGCTGATATGAGATTCACTTCTTCGTCGTGCCATGCCGTTAGCCATGTTTTTATTCCTTAATAGTTTACAGAACATCTCATGGAATTCCATTAGAACTGTACGTGATTGGCTCGTATCCAATGCATACCTAATATAATGTAGTAACGTTCAAATTCTACCACGTTAAAGTGTAATTTGGCTTCGTAACGCCCACTTTTTATTGCAACAAAGTCTACCGTCTTAGCGACACCTTTGGATTTGCCGTCAGCAAAAGCTATTGACTTATGTAGGCTAGTAATATCGGTCGTTTTCAGTTGCAATTCCTTTACCAGCTGCTTATCTAAATAGATTTCTATGGCCCCTGTATCAACCAGGGCCTTACAAGCTTTACCTTTAATGAAGAGCTTGATTACACAAAGCTCTATACGTACACTTTTGTGTATAAAATTAATTTGTTCCTGAACTTCGGTCCTTTTATTTTTATTTGGACAAGTACCCTTGATTTGACCTAATTGACGGCATTGCAAACACTTCTTGGTTTTCATTGTTTTTTTCTTCTTTAGAAGTCGAGTTTGCCGTTTTTCTTCAACGACATCGACTTGCATCGGAGTAGGAATATTGACTTCTACACTTTCATGGGCTTTATACCAATTTCAATGAAATTAATAGCTTCCTCCAAGGTCAGACCTGCTTTCTTTTTCAATTGAGCTGCGATCTTCTCTGGGACCGCTTGGATTAAAAAATAGAGATTTTCAGAGGGGGTTGAGTCGGTGAGCCCATTCGTAAGATGCCGAAATTTAGCAACGAATTCCCTGACTCTATTTCCCCTAAGCTTTAATTTAATGGAGATCAGCCCGCCTGGTCATTTGTGTTTGACCTCCTGAAAAGGCGTTTTTTAACAGTTGGCTGAAAGCTACCAATGTTATCGGCATGTTTAAAATCGGTAACGAGGTTACCCACAAGGCTGCTGCCCCTTTGAATTGCGCTGGAGCAAATTGAACACAGGAATCTATAGGAATATTCCTGCAGCTCGCTACCATAGGAAAGCGGCGCAAGAATTCCTCAGGATCCTCTTTGGGTGTGCCTGCAAAATTAAGAAAGGCTAGACTCGTAATGGCCTCCTGAGCCGAATCTACTCAAAGCAGGCTAACAGCAGGAGCCACTAATTCGAATCCAGTAGGAATTTCCATGCTTGCACTGGTTAACAAAGGATTTAATGGCCAGTGAGAGCGTAAAAAGAATTCTCATTCCCTTCAAATGCCCAAATAGATCCAGTAAACGCCTACAAAACAAAAAACAAGCAACAAAGAAGTAACTCTTGCTTGCTATAGAATCTTACACTAGTCCAAAAAATGCAATTTATCTCCTGGAGCCTTATTAATGAAGTACACCCCAAGATCGATAGACTACCCGAAAAAAACTAGCATAATATCTACGAAAAACGTGCCCCAATGTACAAGGGTGCTGACAAACAAAAGAGAGGAGTAGAATATAAAAAAAAAATTCTCTCTTAATCTAAGGCAGCCGCAATGCGATATATATCTGTTGCCTAAGCCTTCAACTTAGATAAAAAAAACTTCAAATTAGTTAAAGAAATTTACACTATTGATTTTTTTATATACATTAATGCCGAACACTCTTATTCATTTCATTATATTTTGGTCATTCGACCAAACTGATTAACCGTTATTTTGACCCTGTTCCCGAAGAGATAGGACAAATATTAAAGCGTTTACCTTATTTTTTTTTTTAGAATTGATGTAATCCAATACGTCCATCTAGAGCCTGTATGGCCTGAGGCCGACGAGTTGGGTCTCTGGATGGACTTGCCTGTATGGCCTGAGGCCGACGAGTTGGGTCTCTGGATGGACTTGGATCAACGACTGCTGTATGATGGTCACAGCAGCCGGGGGGGATGGGGGTGAAGATTCTGAGTCACTGATGGGTCGCCCATCCAGTGACTAGCCGTGCCTGATGTTGCTTAACTTCACTGAAGTTGTGTTTCAGTGAAAGCCCACCAGGCCATGACCTCCCAAAAAATAAAAAAAATAGAAAAAAGTGACGGCGGAACGACAGACTTTGCAAATACAGTAACGATTTTTGAATTAATTAATATCGTTCTGGTAATGCAGTACCACACATTCGCAACTGGTTTTTATTAAAATTTATATATAAATGAAATTTAATTTAATGATTTAAAATATATAAAATTACTTATTTAGGAACTTAATTTGATTTTCCTACTATATTTAGTCTAGTGCAAATTCTTTTTAATGGTAATTCGAGCTGAGAGAGCGAAGCTTTTTACCGACGAAAATATAAAAACTTTGTCCTCCGACACCACTTGACCAATTTCAACCAAATTTTGCTCATCAAATTCAAAATGAATAGTACAAGAAGATGGCACACTCCTCCGACACCACTTGACCGATTTAAACCAAATTTTGCTCAGTGAATCCTATTAAGACATAGATGGTTTTGAAGTATTTTCAGAAAAATCGATCAAGCCATCGCGGAATAATCACAAGAAAAATAATTTTCTCTATGGTAAAGTTTGATGCATACTCAGGACCCACTGTATATGATGGTTTGGTACTTGTCACAGCGCAAAGTGTGGCATTCAAGAAGAATAATGTTTCATGCAAACGAAAACAATTTCCTCTTCGAGTTGCTTACGCAATCAGCAAACACAAATCTCAAGGAATAACAGTGGAAAAAGCGGTCTTGGATATCGGAGGAACTGAATTCCAACCAGCATTGTCATTTGTTAGATTTTCTAGGGTCAAGTCATTTGAAGGTTTGGTTTTGGATCCAGCTTTCCCGTTAAAACGTCTGACAGATATCAACAACGGTCATGGTTGGGAACAGAGACGACGTGGTTTGGTGATCCTTCACTTATTGAGTTTCCAATAGAAAGTTCTCATTTCTTTTGTAGCATTCGTGCTCCACCCTAATAATGCACATTGTCATCGTTATCCTCCGACTAAGCAACTCACTCAGCTCTTTTTTGCAAGTGCACGTTGGCACCCGTTGCACACTTAGTAGATATAGTAAAAAACGTAGCCAACGTCGGCTGCGAGTAAATACAAAGCCAACTAGAAAGACAGGCCCGGACACGGAAAAGTCACCTGACCATAGAAATCCGAGTAACAACGTAACCATGATTGTTTAGATCGTTTAGATCTTGGTTCTTACAATCAGTATTTTTTCGTTTGTTGAAAACAATGAAAGTTTGATTGTTAATTGGACTGCTATGGTCAGGTGACTTTTCCGCGTCACGGCCTTGTATTTCTCACTGGTCTCGGAATAAAAATCTATGACGTCAGTATTTATTCGGAATTTAACAATCAATGTTTTTTCATTTGTTGGAAACAATAAAGGTTGGATTGTTGCTCGGCACAATGGAAAACTGCATAAAGCAGGAGGAGTTAGCATTTTATATATAAGATGATTATTGAAAAACAACTCATTTATTTTATATTTGTTTTTTATTCCTAGTGTATTTACATTCTCTATATTTTTTAGTTTCTAATTTTCAACAAAACAGTTTCAGTATCAGGAATAGCTGAAGATATTGACCGATAGCAAAATATTGAAAGATTTACCATGTTATTTTAAGACGTAGATTTCTAATAGGCTTTCCTGTAATCTGTAAGTAAAGAACTATTTTCTGTATTTTTTTCGAAATTTTAGGCTCAGTAGTTTCGGAGATAAAGGGGGGGGGATATGGTTAATTTTCATCTTTTTCTTAAATAATTTTAAAACTTTTTATTTTAAAATTATAATAAAAATATATTTGCGACCCTTATAACAAGCCCTTTCATTTGATATGTCAAACGGTAAAGTTTGCATAACTTTTTTTTTAATTTTCTAATTTGCCTCCCAAAAGTGACCTCAAAATTCAAACTTCATTTATTTACGTTATACATTCGTGTTTGGGTCACAGAAATTCATTTGTGTACCAAATTCCAACTTATTCGGTCCAGTAGATTCGGAGTAAATTGGTTGTGACAGACGTAATGGCAGACACAGGGAGAATGGCCTCGTGATCCTATAAGGGTTCCGTTTTTCATTCGGACGTACGCAACCTTAGAAATTTTGTAAATCTCTATGGTTCATGTTTTGCTTTACTGTGATTAGAGTTTACTTGTGCAATTATTACTGAAATATATTGAAAATGGATTCAACAAGAAGTGATTATTACATTTAGTAAGAATTTCTTCCTGTTGGTTAGGTCCTTATTGCCCCGAGCCCTTCAATTCGTTCCATTCATCTTCGGATAATAGCGTTGCTCCTATTTCCATAAAAGAATCACTTCTTATTAGATCAAATGGCACAGAAAAGATTTCATCCCATCTTAAATCCATTTTAGCGACTAGAGCGAAGAATTATGCATAGAACTGAGGAGCGCTGTATTGTAGGAGGAAGGACGCATTGTTGGGAGTGTGGTTATTCGGCCATAGATGTGGCTTCAGTTCGATGCGTCTGATTGGCGAATACATGTAGGGCTACATGTTTGGAGCTCCGCCTCCCATCGCCGAATACATATAGGTTCTGGTAAAATGTTCCCCGGACATCTAGGCAACGATTTAGATGCTGTAATAATGGCTCCAAAAATAATGTACGGAGGGGGATAGAGGACACCCTTGCCTGGTGCCTTTAGACAGTTCGAAGGTAAACGAAATGGAGACATTAATCGCAATATATGATGTGGCCGACGCATACATTGCTGAGATAATCGCAGCAAAATTCCGAAAATGAAGATGGTGAAACACTTCGAAGAGAAATTCATGATAAAAAGTGTTTGCTTGCGGACTTGCATTAAAGATGATGACAAGTTGTCCGGGATAGTTTTGGGGCAACTTTTGATAGTTTTTTTAGTGTCCGTAATAAGACTGGGGAGAGGATCTTTTGTTAAAGACTCAAAGGGGCCTTCGGCTATGATATTATCAACCCTTCTAAAATATTCTCCTTTTTCTAAGATGACTGTACTATTCCCCTTATCGCTTTTTAAATAAAAGCAATCCTTGCTCTTAAGGGATTGCTCTTTATTAAATTTATCAGGGACATTACTACACTTCCAAAAACTAAAGATAGTCATATGAAGCTGTCGATCATATGACTATCTCCGTATCATATAATCGAATGCTTGTCAAAGGTCTCAAGACACTTTTCAAAGCTCATAATATTTTCCTTTGTTTCAGCAACCCTAATCAAGCAAGGTTTTTATTGGGCAACCCCAAAGACAAGGTTCCCCCTCTCCAAAAGTCAGGGATTTATGAAGTCAATGCCCTCAATGCCCGAAGGTTTATCAAGGACAGACTTCTCGCAGCGTTTTGACCCGGTTTAAAGAGCATCTGAACCATAGGAAGTTCGGCATAAGCCATCTCTCCGCCGTCGCCAAGAACTCACTGGACACAGGACACGGCATTTCCTTCGAACATGTTAACCTTTTAAAATCAATAAATAAGAACCGATTCCTGGATGCCTTTGAGAGTATAGCGATTCAATCTATAAACAGCAATAAGTTACTTAATTCGGATAAAGGGCCAATCAGCGACTCTCAGCTAATTCAATGGTGGGTCAACCTAACCAATCATTGAATCTCTTGTTGAAGTGCGTCTGTTCTTTGTTTATTATTGGCCGCTTTTCTCTATAAATACCCGTTCTGTTTATGTTAAATTCAGACAAAATACCCATTTTGTTTTGTTTCTGACAATCGTCAATCTTATTTTCTTTTTTGTATAATATGGAAGACCGCTTGGGTTGGTTAGGCTTCTTGACTACCTCAGTGTATATCATTTGGAGTTTATTCTGGTTAGATGAGCTTTGTGAAAGCGCTGCTTTCGTCCCATCCTAACGAATGTACACTTCACTGTTCGATTGTCGATTGTCGATTGTCGATGTTAAATTCAGTATCTTCGGGTTTTTCTCCTGGTTTTTACCTGCTGAATTATGAGAGCTTCGCCCTCGAAAAGCGCTTACAGGATAAGGTCGTATTTTTCCTTTTGTAATTTTGTTGTGGTCAAAGAGTCTTTTATTTATTTTATTCCTAACAAATGTTTGTTTGTGTGTTTGGAACCCTTGAACAGTTTACAGCCTTACTCTTGCAATGCGTTGGGTATATAGGGTGAGGCACTTATCTTGAGACAACGGAATATCTCAGAAACTAAGAATTACGACTAAATGTCCAAAATCAAACGTGATTGTTTCGCGGGGGAAATTCATTAGTTAAAAATTACCCCCCCCCCCTTGTGAGGGGGTAAATTTGAAATCTTTAACTTGAACCCCTATTTTTAATTGTTTATTCAAATTTTACACAATGTTCGAGAAATGTTTTATTCTTGGTGTTTTTTCAATTGATCCAACCGTTTAGGAGATAGAGGCCCTGAAAATGTGGAACTTTTATAGTTTTGAATCCAATTTGATCGATGAAGACAAAGAAATAGAGAGTGGGTCTGCATACATTCCTATTCTGTTTTTTGATGGTCTTTAAGAATCCAAAGTCAGAATTTCAAAAATGAAAATTTTTTAGTGCACGAGTAAACTTTTGGGGACAGCTGTCCTATGGAGACAGAGTCTATGCGTGTGTTTTGAAAAATATTGGATATTTGAAATTCTGACTTCGGATTCTTAAAGACCATTAAAAAGTAGAATTGGAATGTCTGTAAGACCCACTCTCTATTCCTTTGTCTTTACCGATAAAAATTTGGTTCAAAACTTTAAAAGTTCCACACTTTCAGAGCCTGTATCTCCTAAACGGTTGGATCAATTGAAAAACACCAAGACTAAAACATTTCTTGAATATTGTGCATAATATGAATATACCATTAAAAATAGGGGTTGCTATTTAAGATTTCAAAGTTACCTTTCCCCCCAGCCCCCCCCCCTCAAAAGGGGGGGGGGGGGGATAATTTTTTACTATTGAATTTCCCCCGCTAAATAATTCACTTTTGATTATGGACATTTTTTCGTACAATGCTTAGTTTCCGAGATATTCATTTGTCTTAAGATAAATGTCTCACCCTGTATAAGGACGCAGGTCGATCGCGGGCGGCATTTTACTATTACCGACATTTTACACAACTTCAGGGAATTTAAGCAACATCAGGCACGGCTAGTCACTGGATGGGCGACCATTAGTGAGACACGATTTCCTCCCCCTCCCCCCGCTGGCTGCGGCCATCATACAGCAGTCGTTAATCCAAGTCCATCCAGGGACCTAACCTCGTGGGCCTCTGGCCATACTAGCCCTGGACAAAAAATAAAATTTAAAAAAAGCATATATCAACTCGCCTGTTCAAATTATCAAGAACACCGTAATTGTCCTCTTTACTTACTGCTCGAAAGATATCTGTTAATTCATATCTATCGAAATGCCATCAAAGAAAAGTCCGAGTATTGGTCAGAGTAGACAAAAAGTTATCTGGACGTCGGAAACATCTGAACAAGGGGAGCTTCGTCTACCGCAGGAAATTATAGAATTACTGAAAACCAATTTAAGTTATTATTTAACTTCTGTAGGTTGTGCTGTTTAGGTTACAAGTATCCCGGCTACTCCGGATGCCTCTGCTAATCAATAATTTTTTTTTCTTATATTTGAATTGACTCTTCTCCATGAAACGGAAATAACAAAGAATCGAACAATTTCCGTTTTTATTTCCTAAATGACAAAAAACTGCTCTTCATATTTGTCATCTGGATAAAGTTATAGCATGAATTATGTCTGTTGTAAAACTTACTCTCACAAGAAATAAATACTGATGTTATCCTTAGCAACGTTTGTTTTCTGAATGAAGATCGAATAGTTTTCAAATGAAAAATCCCAATTGCACAACGGAAAGCACTGCTAAGATCAAGTGGACTACTTATCACAACAAGGTACATTTTATTTTAATTTCAAGTATATTTAATAATATTTAAGGATATCATTATAGCTTAATGTGAAGGTCAATAATTTTGATTTCGATGACTGTATGTTTCGTTATACTAGAGTCAACAAAAATAACACGCAGAGTGAGCAAAAAAATTATCCGCCCACTAGTTTGCAAGTGATTGAAATGCCTGACACTAAGTGACAGTGTCAAATTATTCAAGTTTAATTGCACATATTAGCATATCTACCGTTAGAAGCTTTTGAGTAATAATCTGAACTTACTGTTTACAATTGATATGAGATATTAAAACCAACTAGATGGAACCCGTCAAAATATGACGGTAAACAATTGTGTGGTTTCAGAGAAAAACTTTTAAAACTTTATTAGAATGTATGAAATTCTTATAGAATATTTGTTACCAATAGTTAAAAAAAATAAAATCTCTCCTCTTTCTTTACCCGGGCTTGGGACCAGCTTCGGCGGAGTTACACTCAAACAGACACAATCAGAATCTTTTTATTTATACTCAGGCATAAATTTACAATACTTGAAAAAAAAACTCAAATATTAAAATTCAAAGTCTTTTTTAAGCTTTTATATCTGAGAATTTATACGGCTTAAAAACTGTAGAGATATGTAGGATGGCCAGGTAATCTCAATGAAAAACCCGGACAGATGGAGGACAAAGCGGACAAATGAGTTTCCTTTCATTTTTCTTGTTTTTCAATGAAAAATTTTAATTATTCAGAATTTGGGACCTGATAAATTTCCTTGTGGCCCAAAAATATGGATACTTTAAAATTACTTCACACATATTAATTTAACCACGGAGATGGATGATTTAATGGGTTGGGAGTCTTTAAAAGCGTTTTCATAAAAGTCTAAAAGTCTAAAACATCCTATTCTGAAATGGTAAAATACTGATTACCAATAGTCTGTTGCTGACCGCTTTCATTGAAGTAATAGCCAATAAAAAATTCGATCGTCTCAACGTGGGTCATATCAACACCACCGAGAGAAAGGCCTTATCACTGAAACGTCATAATTTAGGGCTTATTATTAGTAGAAATACGATTAACAATTGACGACGTTAGGTGATGTAACAAAGTATGACGATTCTGTGAGCAGCCCTTCTCTCTCGGTGGTGTTGGTCGCGTGCCATATGATTAGGATGTAACATCATGATAATCGATTCTAACGTTGTCCAATCAGAGACTTCTTAACGTTGACCTTTCATTTCGATCACAATTTTATTTTAGGAAAAAAAGTGCCAAATTTGAGGTTCGTCCTAAAATAACGAACATTTGAAAATAAAAAAACGGACAGATGATTCAAAAACCGGACACTTGGTCACCCTAGATCCCATCTGTCCATCTCAGATATATGGTATAAAGATTGTCCATTGTATCTCAATTAATATTATCTTACTTTTTTATTCTAATTATACTTTATGAATTTGTGTTTTAAAGTATTTTTTTGAAAATAACATTGGAGGTTTTGTTACTTTTTGGTTCTGTTTGTATTTTTAAATTTTGAAATGATCGGACGCCTTATGTAACTGTACATAGCTAAATACAGGTTGTGGAAGATATAGGCCAACTTTATCAAAAGTTTGAACTTGAGCTTTATTGATGCTTATGCAAAAGGCAAGGCGAATGGGAAATTGGCATCTTTTAAATGAAAATAGACGAAACCCATCAAAACTTGACGGCTAGGTAAGTTAATGTGAATTGTGGTCCTGTGGATCCTTCCATAGCATAGAATCAAATCAAATCAAATCAAATCAAACTAAATATTCAAATAAAATCAAACAAAATAAACATTCAAAGTGTAATCAAATATGAAAGAGTATACCAGATAGTACCATACCAGGAAGTATCATGCAAGGGGGTCTGTGGTTTCATTTATTTTTCTCAATTTATTTCCGATTTTTATGGTTACCGACATATTTTATTCTTTTATTTATCATTTGAATAAGGATTCTTCGAGAAACTACTGTTTACTATGTTTTATAAAAAACAAAGTGTTGTACTGGATTGTAAAAAATATCAAAGTTTGATTTGATTCTAAACTACATAAAGAGTTCTGTTAGCTTTTGTCACTATTTGCACTTTTAAGTTATTAAGTGATCGCACCCGAGACATCGCTATATATAAATGGTCATGGCTGAAAACACGCTCAGGTAAATAAATCCCAACAGGGTCTAATGTTTGCCCTTGGACAGGAAATTGCCGCCTTTTAAAAGAGAAAAGTAGTGTTGTGTCTGTTGGTGATAAATCAGTTCTATTAATTAAAACTCTTTGTCCTCAATGGTAACACAATGAGCCAAACCGCTTTTCCACAGCAAAATATTTATTACGCCTGGGTACGTATTTCGGACGCTGCGCGTCCATTTTTCAACGAGACTCTTTGTCCTGTTTTATCTCCAGTGATGATTTCGAAATCTAAACAATGGTCATTCATATTCTTGACATTTAATCTAATTCCATTCAAAAATCATTGGATAGCATTTGGGTCACCAGTTTTTAATATGAGAGTATGTGGAGGCAAACCACTGAATTCTAAACTACTTAGGAATTCTATTGGAATTGAAGAATTTGGTTTTCGTCTTTTGTTATGAGATTATTTACGCTAATGTATGTCCTCGGTGTACCAGGTTTATAAGGTCTAAAACTTTAGATTTTATTTAATTACAAAGTTCATTTTGGAAGCAAGAATAGCAAGCTTAGAAAAATTAACAACATGATCTGGTGAAGTGAAATGTTTGCCAAATATTTCAGATACAATATCTTCTTTCGCAATAATTTCTAATGGCAAATCAATAACAGAAGAACCAATTGATGGGTCGTCATTGACTGTGACTGAAGAATACTCCCCATCACCAATTTTAAGTAGAAAATTTGAAAATTCTAATTCATCTGAGGTCGCTCGCATATTTTGAAATAAACGGAAAACCTTAAAACATGGCCAAAGAGGTGAAAATTTGATGCAGTTTTGAGTTACTGTTTTTCGTGAAGCATGTGGAACTACTGGTAATACCTGTCTAAAGTCTCCCCCAAGGACAGTTATTTTCCCACCAAAAATAATATTACCTATTATTGACGGTCATTAATGCATGAGCATTTGCCATAGGTGGTTTATCTCAAACGATTATTCTTGCTGACTTGATATAAGATGCACCTCTACTATTAATTTTTAATGATGATATAGAAGTTTCATGCAGAATCAAGGGTAACTTAAACATACTATGCACTGTGCGACCATTTGGATTTTTAAGAAAACTGATCTTTAATTAATAAGTGGCAGGTTAAATGATGAAAACCGAAGATGATACTGTTCATATTTAGCAGGGGAAACATTATACATTCTGACAATTATTTTACAAACATTATTGCGTTTTTCCAAATACAGTTTGTGTTATCTAAAACATAGTAAACAAGTGTTTCTGGATAAATGTAAGGGCTTTTTGTTTTTGATTCCTTATTCAAATTATACCATGCAATAAGTTGTGTATTTCTCAATTCTGATCTAAGTAAAGCTTCAGTAGCATTATCTTCATAATAATATACTTGTTGCTCCTGTGGTAAGTGGACGGGCAAGCGAATGAGATTGTTCATGCACTGGATATGAAAAAAATCTATATGGAGCTTCACATTTACTAATATATCGGGTGTTTAGAAAAGCGAAAACTTCGTCATGATGAAGTAAACCACCTGCTGTAATAACCTGCACATTAGCACAGTCATGGCCTTTGTAAACATACTTATGTATTTTATACTGTGAACACTTGCACAAACTTCTACACTTATGTGGGCTTGAAAATAAATAAGAGAAAGGGATTATAAGGAAGTATATAACGGTTGTCAGCTTCGACATTATTACCATGATTATGTATGGTAATAATTCTGCCATTATTTCTCCTTTTGTTAACTGGATAGCCATTAACATTTTCTTTTGTTTCCTGTACAAATTCTTTTGGAAATTTCTTTTTACATTTAGCTTCAGTAATACAAACTGAGTTTGGATTAAGACTACCACAAGGACCATGTACCATATGATGTATTTAACTTATATAATAATCTATCTCTGGGGTCTGGAATTTCAGCAAAACAACTTTGTCTATGTCTTCTAGTTCACTAAATTTACAATTATCTCAAAGACACAACAATAAATGATCATGAGGCAAACCTCTCTTTTGAAATTCATCTGTATACAAATATGTTTCTTACCAAGCGTATGTTTCCATGTCGCCAAATATTTGTTTTTCATTTATCAAGCGTGAAAGTTCTTTCACTTTTGCATGGAAAACACGAACACTGCCATCTGGTTCGCTAATAGCTGTTTCAAAAGAATTTATGCAATTAGTTTTTTCTCTCCATAAAGGGATGCATGTAAATATTGAGAAAATATTTTGCTTACCAAATTTTCTTACTATTGCCATTGCATGCTGATAGTTTTGAATCATATTTAGAGGACTACCAGAGAAGGAAGAAGGTAAAATAACAATCCGTCCACCCCTAATGTTTTCTTGATCAGCTCTTTCAAACAAAGCGTCCGCTAGGCCAGCGTATTTGCAGTTTTGCCTGTGGAGTACGGATAAATTTCAAACTGTAACCTTCAATGCGACAGTAATCAACAATCAACTGTTGAGTTAATTTTCCAGCATTAATTATTGAGTTGTAATTTCCTTTGGAGGACATCCTCGAACCATAAGTCTGTAGGATACATACTCTCGCATTGAAATATTGAAATACATACTCTCGTTAGTTTTACGCTCTCCTCCAGCTAGCAGTGAAATACGCCAACCTGGTTCCGCACAAAGCCAAATCAACACATAATAACAGACAATCGACAATCGAACAGTGAAGTGTACATTTCTTCAGATGGGACGAAAGCAGCGCTTTCACAAAGCTGATCGAACTAGTATACATTCCAAATGAAATACACTGAGGTAGTCAAGAAGCCTAACCAACCAAAGCGGTCTTTCATATTATATAAAAAAGAAAATAAGATGGACGATTGTCAGAAACAGAATACAAACGAAATAAAAAAAAAAGAGAAAGAAAATTATCACATCTTCCAGTAATCCAGGAAAGACACGTTGTTGATGTCTTCAAAGTTGATGTCAAGACTGTGCCTCGGTTTTCCATACCTCATATGCCACTTCATATCCCTTAGCCCTCTTCGCTTTGTTCAGAGCGTAGGTCATATGACGATTCCACGAGAGTCTTGAGTCGATGATAAAGCCAAGATATTTGTAGTTGTCTACCCAGTCCAGTTTCTTATTGAATAGAACCAGAAACTCTGGGGGGACGCTTGAACTTTCTGTTGAAAGACATAGCCTTGCACATCCGACATTAAGGTTCATCTTTCAGCAGATAAACCAGTCTTCGAACATCTTCAAGGCGTGCTGTAGACGAGTGATAACGTGAGCCGGCTTGATTGCCCAAGTCATAATGGCAGTATCGTCAGCATAGAAATATAGATTAAAATTTTTGGGTTTCGGGAAAACATGCACAAAATAATTAAATAGCACGGGTCCGAGGACAGAACCTTGAGGAACACCGGCATTTACAACACGGGGCGTGGATAGATTTTCACCAACTTTAGCTTTGTAGGAGGACCTGTCAGTGAGAAAGAATTTCACCATCAAAATTCAATCGGGAGGAAACCCGTCTCTAATCATTTTGTAGACAAGGCCCGCATGCCACACTTGGTCAAAAGCTTTATTGGTATCGAGGAATACCACTCCGCAGTACTTGGAAAGGTTCAAGGAGGTGCTCAGATCTTCTACGAGCCTCCATAGGTGCATCTGACAAGAGTGGGCAGCAGGAAAGCCAAACTGGTCTTTCCGAAGTGGTCTTGGAATCTGACGAGGATCATTTTCTCCAAAACTTCAGACATTGAGGGGAGTAATCTAATAGGTCGGTAGCTCGTGGGAATTGCTGGGTTTTGTCCCTGCTTGGTGATACTCAAAACAATAGATTCTTTCGAAGATGCAGGGAAGTAAGAAAATTTTCAGCAGTCGCTAATTATATTGGTGAGATAGTCAATAAAGTTCTTTGGGAGATTCATAAGGGCGTTATTGCTCAATTTGTCTCTTCCTGGAGCCTTCTTCTTTTTCAGTTTACTTATGATGGTGGCCATCTCTCTGGCCTCGATGTTGTTCTTCGTTAAAAGATGCGGGGCTTCATCAAAGTGGATAAGACCATCTGCCACACGCTGAGACATGATTTGGCTCTCGGGATTGTTGTTAATAGGAGTAACAAATTGCATTTCTAGTGAATCTGCAATAACTTGGGCCTTGTCCTGATCAGCTTGCACATAGTCACCTTGTGGTGTACAGAGTGGAGGAAAGCGTATCATTCTTTTTCTTCTGTAAAGCTCTGATCATACTCCAAATGGAATTGTCGCGAGCCGGCAAGCTTTTGATTTTTTCATTCCATCCAGCGTCACGGAGCTCTTTTATCTCCTTTTGGACTCTTCGCATTAGAGTGTTGTACTTGGTTTAGAGCCAAGGTTCACGATAGCGTTGCATAATCTACGGGTCCTTTTTCTTTCAGCAATTTTGCGTTGAATTCGAAGTGTGAGTTGGATTTGATGAGGAGGTTTATTCTCTGATGGATAGTTACTAGCTTCTATGGCACTATTAATACATCTGGTGATGTCTTCAACGCGTGGAACGATGTCCTCCGTACAGTATGCCACATCGGGATGGCAGCCATACTCCTTAAGAATATCTTTGTGCAGCTTCCAGTCTTGAGGATGTACGAGTTCTTCTCTGAAATATACGTCGACATTGTCAAAGTTCAACGCCACAGGCTTGTGGTCAGAAGAAAGGTCACCAATCGTGAAAATATTGTACGGTTTGAAGAAACCCTTTAAGAGCGTGATGTCCAAAACGTCATAATCACAGTATGCCTCACGGCAATTTATATATAATAGAGACCAATGAGGTTCCCTTTACAATTGGATAAAAACGCATATAAAAATTGACTGGCTCTCTCTGTTATTTTAAAGGTAATTCATGTTCCTCAGAAATTTTTGGTTCATTGTTTTGTAGCACTTTACATAAGGATTGCAATTACTTAATACCCTATTTATTACATCAAAAATATCAATTCTTATTCTGTTATTCGCAGCATTTTCCAATCTAATTTCATTAGAACCAGAAAAGTCAAAAATGTGCAATTGGCCATAAGATGCATTGCACATCTTTTTCGGAATACAAGGGTGAAATTTTGTAGTGTACTGTACCCAGAATTTTAAAACAATAGGGACTGTATTCAGGAGGTAACTTTATATTGACAACAAATGACACAAAAAATAATGCATTATTAAATTGTCGAATATGTTGTCTAAAATGTTTGGACATGTCGCTGTTTCTTATGAATAAATCTTTTATATCATCAATAATACATATTTCAGGCAATATTAATTTTCTGTTACAACAACATTAACTGAAATGACCAGCCGAATTCTTTTCACATGAAAAATGCAATTCATTACAATAGGAATATATATATTGTTTAAATCACCTAAATTAGACGGAGGTAAATTCAAATATTATGAGAGACAGCATATCGATACTGAATTTTAAATGCCTTGATCGGCGCTTTTGACTGATTTCTTTTGGCATAATATTTTTTATTTTTTTCTTGCCGTTTCTATTTACCGGTTTTTTGTAGCAAAATACTGTAGTGGCCATTATAACCATTTCCATCGTACAATAAATTTAGTATTATTTTCCCTATAGAATTTACATCCAACTTTGTAAAAATACAGTGATGAATATATTAAAAATTCTGGTTACCGCATGTCTAAATGGACACCATACATTCCATTTCTTGACATAATATTAAAGTAATCATTTTATTTAGAGATAGGAACACTTTAAGATGCATCACCAATAACGAAAGAATTATAGGCAGTCCGGTTATCAACGACGTGTTTCACAATTTTATCGCGAATAAGCGAGTGATGATCTTCGGTGCCATAAATACATGCCGGCCAGGTGGCCGAGAGGGCTAGGGCGTAGGCTTTTTAGTTCTCGAGTCCGCTTGGCCGCGGGTTCGAATCCCGCCGTGGGCATGGATGTTTGTGTTTGTCCCGGACTACGTACTGTTATAACTTGTATAAAAGTTAAAAGGCGCAAAATGACCTTTGTAGTCGACGCCAAAATTTCTAGAACCCCCCCATAAATACATACCTACAGGGATCGAAATAAACAGTTCCTATCCCCTTCAATTTTTCGCACATCGTAAGAGCTTAAAGATCCCATAATGCCATATCAGAAAAAGAAAAAGGAATGAGTAAACTAAATCATGGTCTTTTAATCCTCTGGTCTGTGCACTCGCGCAAATTTTCTGCTGTATTTACTAAAGATTAAAGCTCTAGATTAGTCAAGTACGGCAAACCTCTTCCGCGCCGCAATTGTTGGCCCATTTAACCCTATCAATTGAATTACGCTTACTCTAAATTTCGGCTAAAATGCAATTTAAAAATTTTTTTTTCGTATTTTTATCGTCTGGAAATTTAACTGACAATCAATAAATTTTGTAATTTTTAATTTTCCTTTAAAATTTGTTTGCAATTAAATTTTTCTATATATAAATTGTGTCTAATGATGGGTCTAATATGAATATGTCTAATGATGGATTTTTACCTTTGAATAATGTTGCAATGGACAATTTGGAGAAAATTAGTAATACGATATCAACGAAATTTGACTTTCGTCTACTTAAACCTCTAGACTTATTCGTCCGCTCTCGTAACTTGAAATGCTCTAGATGTCCTGATTCAGTTGGTATACCAGGATATCGTTATAAGGGCTGTATATTTTACAAGATAATTATATCGGGGATTTTCCCATCTGTCTGGAAGGAATCCTTTTGTGTACCTATACCAAAAGTAACTAATGTTAAGTCACCAGATGCTTTTCGGCCAATTATGGTAATGTCTTTTCCTGCCTAGCTTTTTGAAGCACTTCTTGATGATGATTTAAATTACTATTTTTCACCTTTTATACCTGATTGGCAACATGGTTTTTTGAAGGGGCGTTCTACCGTTACGAACTTAGCTCGACATTTTATCCATGTTGCACATGCTTTGAATAAGCGTAGTCAGTTGGATGTTATATATGTGGATTATGCGAAAGCTTTTGATTCGGTTAATCATCTCCGACTTATTGATAAATTGAAGGCTCTTGATTTAGCTGAAGGTAGTGCAATATTATTGAAATATCTTTTGGATGAAAGATCGTTTAGGGTACGTCATCAGGGTTTGTTATCTGATCTGGTTGTGGCAAAGAGTGGCATTCCTCAAGGCTCTCTGCTTGGCCCCTTACTTTTTGTTTTGTATATCATTGATTTGGGTGTTAATATTGATACATTTCTGGTAAATTTATTGGTTTATGCTGAAGATTTGAGAATATCTCGAAAGGTTTCTAATTTTACTGATTGTAATTTGTTGCAAGGGCAATTAGTAAAAATATTCTCTTGGTCTAATGAGAATATGTTAAAGATAAATTGTTCTAAAACATATGTGATGTCAATTTCTAAAAAACATCTTTCTTTCGTATTTAATTACATGATTGATAATGTAATTATACCGAGAGTTAATGATATTAAGGATCTGGGGGTAATTTATGATTGTGTGGGTTCTTTTAATAAACATGTTTTATTTATTATTAGTGATATATCTAAAAACAATTAGGTCTATTTCTGAGAATGCGTCTATATTTTAAATCTGTCCAGACCTTTAAAGTTTTGTATGATTCATTAGTTTTATCTAGAATGTTATATGCAGTAGAAATTTGGTATTTGAAGCCGCATTTATTGATACATCGTCTTAATTCTATGTTGTCACAAATTGTTAAATTTTGGCTTCTTCTAATTACATTTTGGGTGATAAATATAAGTTTAATGTTGTAAATAATATAGTAGATCAGGCTTATAATAAGTTTTTAATTAAACATTTTAGTAATAAAATAGACAGGTTTTTTTTATTATGGATGGCTTGGGATTGCGTTTCTCTAAGGGTTCTTTGCGTACTGGTCTCACTTTGTTTATCTCTGTATATTACAAGACTAACGCTAAATTTCTCGACCTCAGATTTAAAATTGCCGATTATTTTTTTCGGGCAATTATTAAACCTGATATTTTTTAATTCTTTCTCCCAGTTACCCTGTTTTTTAGGCTTCGGCCTGCTCAAGGCGACACTCTTATGAGATGTCGTACATTATTACATGTTTCTTAAATGTTTTGGTACTAATTTTTTGTTTCTGTATGTTTATTTTGATATGTCATTTCATTAACCCCGTTTTTGGGCTTTTAGCCTGTTGGGGGACAACGTACGGTTATTCCCACCCAGTTTATCTGGTGGGACATTCCTGTCGTTGTTACATTAGAATTATTAATTTTTAAAATAATGAGTACGTTGAAGTAATTTAATGATAACTAGATTAAATTTTTAGTTTTTCACCTCATTTATGAAGGGTTAATGAATGAATAAATTAAAAAACCATTAAGGAATGACATAACCAAGTATCGAAAGGTTAAACTAAACCATTCACGGAACTATATTTTTAAACAGCCTATGTTAACATTGAAAGTTCCAATTAACCATCATGGTTCCACTAAACCAGGTTCCTTGAAACCAATTTAGACTATCATTAATTTTACGTTATATTCATTCATGACACATCATCCCAGTTTGTTTGATATATTACATGCCATATCTTATCATTGAAAATTTTTGAGGGTGTCATAAGGGTACCATTAGAGCACGTGCCATTGTTTCGATTACAATCATCTTCAAAATGGTTAATTTACTGAACCATATTTATCAATTGGCCTTAGTAGATAAATATATCTGCTTGTATCTCGTCATTACGAACAACAGAAGACAGAGAAACCAATAATCCACATAACGAATTTATTCAGATGAATACGTATTTCGGCTGCCAAGCTGCCTTCTTCAGCATCGAAGGGAAGCTATCATCAGAACAGCTTGTGGTTTAGTGGTTTTTCTGTCCTCTGTTGTTTGATGTCCATCTACAGTTTCTGGCTCCTCATTTTTCGGTTTCTTCATTACGATTTGTTTGATATATTACTTAATATATCTCTCCATTGTAAACTGCTGGATGGGGTCGTGAAGGTACCGTTTGTGCACGTGATATTGAACCTATTTGGATAATATTTTTATTGGTTCCTGCCATGTACCATATTTATTGTCTAACGAAAATAGTAATGACTTACCGCTGCTATCTCATCATTACTATTTGTTTGATATATTACTCAATATATCTTCCCATTGAAAATTGCTAGGCAGGAAAATAGAGGTACCATTTGTGCACGTACCAATAAACCGATTTAGATAATATTTGTAACTGGTTCGTGCCATGAACTATATTCATGGACTGACGAAAACAGATTTTTAAAATGTTTCATAGCCTCGGACAAGTTTGAGTTACAGACGGACAGACAGACACTTTTCTCCACACTGATAGCATAAAGCACTGGTATTTAATAAATTTTATAATACATGCAACGTGTAGGTTTTTTTGTAACTTTAATCAAACTAATTTTTATATTTTTATCAAAATTTCAATTAACATTTATTTTAATGTTATTAAATTATAAATATTATTAGACTGTATGAATACTATTACAATTATAAAAACATCATAATATAATTTAATAAAACCTGTTAAATTGAAGTTTTGATATAAATTCGATAAGTATATTTTGATAGAAAATTTTAAAATTATAATATGGAAAAAAATGATATCTTGATAAAAAATAAAATTCAGAAAAAAAAACTACACATGCAGTATATTTTAAAATTTATTCATTTATGGAGGCCTATCTATAATGTTAAGGTAAAAATATCAAAGACTTGTTCTAGTTAAAACTTTATATATTTTTTTAAACCAAACAGCAAATTTTCATTTTTCAATTTTTAACGGTACATTCATGTAACTATAGTATCCTGTAATGATGAGTGATAATTAACTTCGCTAAAAAAAAAATAAATAAATAAATAAAGATAACCTACCATCAAAGTTTTATTTCAAGTTTTTTAAATCTCCTACTTCCACTTCCGGATTACTGTTCATAAACCACATTATTAACCTGTGTCTTCGTGTCTAATTTCGTATACGAATATTGTATAGAGCGCCATTCCATGCTGGTGGTGACCTCTTGAACTTTTTTTTTTTTTTGGTGGGTATGAATTTCCCATGCACTCTTGTATAATATTACCAAGTAGTTTTGGTCCAGTAGTTTTTTTATGGCCATGTCAAAATGGAACTTTAATTATAAAGACCCTGTAGAATTAAATAGCTTCAGAACAATGACTGAATATTGTCATATCACAACAATCCCTGGCCTCGGACGGATAGTCGTAACTTTATTTTTTGCTTCAGATGTGCATGAGCAGAAGTGCCGATTTTGGTCTTTAAAAAACCCTTGCGTTTTAATAATGATCGAAAATCTATCAAATTTCTGAGAAAAAAATATATATGTGTAATTGTTCTAGCCTCAATCTTGCTTATGATTAAACATTGAAGAATGAAAAATATATAATACAATAAATATCCAAAATGCTTTGCATTACATTTGTGACACTCCAGATTCATTTCACCGCAATGATAATTTTGAAAATTTCTCGGAATAATATTTGAAGCAATCTAAAGGTATCTTTTAATATATCTATCGAATTATTATCTAAATATAATATTTATATTTAAGCTAAATTGTCCCTCCCTATTTCTGCGTCTCTCCCCCCGTCCCACTGTGGAAAATTAAGGTCTGTTTCGGAACAAAAATCGATAATTTTTTGTTACAAAAGAAAGAGTGTTAAGAAAAATTTAAAAAAAAAAAAAAATCAAAAATTCACAATTGGTATTTATTTTATGTTTAACTAAAAATATTACTTTCAAAATGTATGAAAAAACTTTAAAATAGCTTAAAAAAGGACGAAAAATACATAAAATGCTTACCTACTAATTAAAGAAATATTTTGAATAGTTGTTTAATAACAATTTTTAAGCAATTGTTTCTATGGAATAAAGTATAGGTACATTAAAGGTACTGTATTATACTTGGGGACCTTCAGGTTCTGAAATCAGTTGCTTGACTTTCAAAAGATGCAGAATATTTGTTATACGGTTTTCTAATGCTTTCAAATATACATCAACAACACAACAATTAAAATTCTTTCAAATGACCATCAACAATGATTTGAGTTAATTTGATATTTATTATTTAAAAAAAACAATAAAAAAATGCAATGCTAAATGTAACAATAAAAAATGCAATGCTAAATGCAATGGGGAAGCCGTGACCTGGTGGGCTTTCAATGTAACAACTTCTGTGAAGTTAAGCAACATCAGGCACGGCTAGCCACTGGATTGGCGACCATTCAGTGACTCACAATCTTTATCCCCCCGTTAATCCTGGTCAACTTCTGTGACCATCATACAGCAGTCGTTAATCCTGGTTCATCCAGGGACCCAACTCGTTGGCCTCAGGCCATACAGGCCCTGGATGGATGTATAGGATCACTATTAGTTAAAATTAAAAAAAAAAAAAAAAATGCGTTGACAAAATAAAATATATTTTGCACATCTAGAGCACATGAACTTTCCAACCATATAAGTTTCATTCGTATTCGTTCACGTTAACACAGGTAAAAGTGTATAAAAATGTGTTGATATAGATAAGATAGAATCAAAATAGCTTCAGAACAATGACTGAATATTGTCTTATCACAACAGTCCCTGGCAGCGGACGGATAGTCGTAACTTCATTTTTTATTTCAGATGTGCATTCGCAGAAGTGCCGATTTTGGTCTTATAAAAAAAAACCTTTGCGTTTTAATATATAAGATGTTAAACAAATGAAGTTTTTGTCACTAATTTGGGCAGCTGTATAATCAAAATATAATATTTAATATTAAGTGGGACCTCTTTTGGCCTGTACAACATTTAGGCATCTACTGTGTATAAATTCTACTAAAGGTTTTATGTTTCTTACTTCGAGATCACTCCAGGTTTTTATCAACAAGTCTTTTAAACAGTTAACTGGGGAACTCAAGTACTTTAACTCCTTCGATGTGAGAAATTCTTTCACTTAAGGAGCTGCATGTTGTCAATTCCCAATTTACTGGGTGTTTCAAAAATGACCGGCATATTTGAAAAATCAATAAAAACTAAACGGGCAGCGATAGAAATACACCGTTTGTTGCAATATGCTTGGGATAACAGTAAATTTTCAGGCAGTCAAAGTTTCGAAATTAGTAGTTACAATTTTCAACAACAGATGGTGCTGCAGGCGATTTGAAAGATATAGAAGAAAACGCAGTCTGTGAGTTCTCCATCCTGTAAGTCGTCTTTCTGCTGTTCACAGATTGCAAGTTTGCTGTGAAAAAATGTTTTATTCATTAGAACAGAGGATTTTTGTGGCGTTGGAATTCCTCCGCCTAGAACACTGTGTTGTTGCAACAAGACGAAGTTTTCAACAGAAGTTTAATGTACCAAAGGACCGAAAGGCGATACAATAAAGGATTCTGGTTTGATGAGTTTTGTGAAAGCGCTGCTTTCGTCCCATATGAAGAAATATACACTGAATTGTTCGATTGTCGATTGTCTGTAACATTCAGTCTTTTTGAATAATGGACGCGTAGAGTCCGAAATACGTATCCAGGCTTAATAAATATTTTTTTGTGGATAAGAGGTTTTGGCTCTTTTGTGCTAAGATTGATGCTCTTAGGGACACCTTTATCCACATTTAAGGTAACTTAGTTTTTTATTTTTATCTATTTTGTCTTTGCTTAGATACTTTTTTGCCCAAATCAGGAGTGTCTCTTGATTTTTCTCACTGATGCAGGGCTTCTTTGTGTGCATCCTTTAAGTCCGCTTCTGTAATCTGTATGGGGAATAATTGACATGCTTAGATCATTTTTCACGTCTCCCGACAATTCTGCAATGTGGTTTATGCACATGCACTTTAAAAGTTATTTGGCTTTCAGAAATAAGAAAGGTAGCCTCGTTGTCAGTACGCCTTATTTGTTACTAGTCGACGATGCCTGTTACCATGCAAGACCGTGCGTTTCTGGTAAAATGTTATTATGAATGCAATAGCAATGTACGGCAGGCTTTACAACTTTATCGTATCGTTCGACGAATACATGTACGTCGGGGGCCAATGAAGAAGATGATGACAAAGTTTGAAGCCACAGGTTTGTTATCGGTAGCACTTGGCCGAGGAAGGAAACCCGTCTCTGAGGCAACCGTGGAGGCTGTTTCAGTAGCCGTAGAGGAAGCAAAAATGGAAACTTCACAAGGGGGGTGCAACGTAAGTGCTGTTGCACGTCGCATGAACTTACCACTGAGTACGGTGTACAAGGTCGTACGTAAAGTGCTGCGGTACTAACCATGCAAAATCTACCTTGTCCAACAACTCGAACCTAACGATCTTCCTCGTAGAGAAACCTTCGCATTGGAATTCATTGCACGGATGGAGGTGGACGATCGTTGGCCATGGAACATTTTGTGGACGGACGAGGCCCATTTTTACCTGAATGGGAATGTCAACACCCATAACTGCAGTATTAGGGCCACCAGTCCCCCTCATGTTCTCCACCAAATTCCATTGCATTCTCCTAAACTTACCTTTTGGTGTGGTATAACAGCAAATGTCATAATTGGAGCGTAATTTTTTGAAGAGCAGTCGAGAGATGGACTCGTGACATGCACTGTGACTGCTGCTCGCATGGCGCCGATACTAAGAAGTTTTGTGATACCAGAACTTGAGCAACGTGGCATTTTTGACACAACGAATTTTATGCAGGATGGGGCTCCACCTCATAGTGGTACATGTGTCAAACAGTTACTTTAGCAACATTTCACAGATGAACGGGTTATAGGCCGAAACTTCCTCCTTTCTTGGCCACCCCGGTCACCAGATATCAACCTCTGTGACTTCTGGCTGTGGGGTTTCCTCTAAGCAACTGTTTATGGTGATAACGTCAGGAATTTGGCGGAACTGAAAGATGCGATACGCAACATTCCTCCTGATATGCTACGAGCTACAGTTGAGAACGCAGTAATCTGGTGTAACCTGCTTTCAGTAAATGGTGGAGGCCACATTCAACATGTAACTAATTTTAGTAACGATTAAAGACTTGTTACCCTGTGTCTTCGTGTGTAATTTCGTATACGAATATTGCATAGAGCGCCATTCCATGCTGGTGGTGACCTTTAGAACTCATTTATTTTTGGTGGGTATGAACTTCCAATGCCCTCTTGTATAATATTACCAAGTATTATAGCTTTTAGTCCAGTAGTTTCTTTTATGGCCATGTCAAAATGGAACTTTAATTATTAAGACCTTGTATATCAAACGATTTGTAACGACCTATCATGAAGCAATATATAAGCGCAATTACAAAGTTTTAAGATGATTGAATTTGATTCAGTGTACATGTTCTAATGAAAACATTATGGTACAATTAGAAAATTTCAATGTGTTACGAGCGAGAGATGATGAGAGCGACCGCGTGGAAGATAAGCTAAAGAGCGTCTGCTATAAGTCAATGCCGGTGTCTCCATCTATTGAAGATAATGGTGACATTCCTCCACAACCATTTAATAATATAATTAAAATTAATAAGAAAAAGCTGTGGAGGAAGGCGCTGTAAGCAGAGACCGTTAAGATAATGAGACTGGACAATTTTCACTTTTCCCATACTAAAATATGTAACCGTTTTTATTGATGGCTCCCTCTGGAAAGTGTTGCTCAAACTTAAGGGGCTGTTATTTATGACGTGTACAAGCTATTATTATGTGACGTGTACCTTTTCCAGTTGCTTCCATCCACTTCATCTATTTCACTGAAAATATTCGTTAAATTTATTATTTTTGTTTACATATTTTTATACAATTAGTGGTGAAAAGGAACTTTCTTTTTTTGGATTTTCATTAAAAAAAGAAAGGTGAGTGAGAATTATTTTTTTTAAAATCACATAAGCAAAGAATGAGTAAAAGTCCAGAGATTCTTTTCCTAATGTTCTCGGATGATATCTAATACCTGCTCTGAATTTATTTGCGTTATTTAAATAGCATATTTCAATTTATCATTTGCATTAATGTCTCTATGGCCATCTGTAATCTCTATATTCACGGGACTTTCGTGATTTTTTTCCGCATGAATTTTTCAAACAAAACATTTCTAAAAAATATAGTAAATCATTTACTTATTGCGTAGAGGTCACACGCTAATAAAATTAAAGCCTGAATGCGACAGGACTGACCAATATCATCTGGGAAAATTAAGGAACGCTACTCTGAATTTATACCCATTCTTTCCTTATGTGGTTTTTAAAAAAATTAAATTCTCACTCACCTTTCTTCCTCTGATGAAAATCCAAAAAAAGAAATTTCTTTTCCACCATAACGATTCATACAAAATTTGGCTGCACAAAGTTTACGAGCCATTATCTTAACAGCAGAGATTTAAATGTTACGTCTCAGAGATTTAAATATTACCGTCTCTGAGCACAACGGTCATCTGAAATTACTCATCTTTCACCTTCACGCAGCGTTTAAATCGAAACAACTGTAATTTCGAAACTTTAACGCACCACCTGGATAATGTTGCCTAAGCTCTAAACAGGAAGTGGTTACACAATAAATGATGAATTGGGTAGTTAGTCTCTTTCTCCGACTGTCTCTGGCTGTAAGTCTGGGGGCATGAGAGGGTGGGCGAAATGAAATGCGAGAGGTTGAAAATTGAAATCGAGAGAAGTGAGCGGGAATTCACGGTTAGCGGACGCATTCAGTAACTGTGCTGGAAATAATTGTGTGAATGATGTCAAGTCCGAACTACCGCAGCAAGTTGGATGGATTAGTTCGTGTATGAATAACTGCACAGCGAGTGAGAGTTCCAAAGCGCCTGCCGAGCTTAAGAAAGCTTTCATTGAGCGTGATGTTGGATAGCCTCTCCATACATTGGCTAATGTGAATTCTCCAGATTTTTTCAGAGAATGAGAGACGTATGAGGTTTTTTGGCTGTAAGAGGATGATTGCAGCGGTGTGACAGTCTAAGCTATATAGGAAAGGAGCAAAGTTCGCAACCAGAGCTTCAACTAGCATCTTTTACAGCTCACTTCAGAGCGGCGGGAGAGATTTTAGACAGTTTCTTGTATCCAAGCACGTCTGCTCCACGACTTTCGCTACAGCTTTCCGCAAACCTAACCACATTGAGAGGTCTGCCTGGCTTTTTCCAGAACGTTCTCCTCGAGGACTACTACTACGTGGGAGAACAACGATACGATTTTCTGCAGATAATTACCTCTTGGGGGTTTCTTAGCCTAAACCGAAGACGGGCTGAGCGCCATCGCACGTGATTTTCCAGGTGAGCTCACATTTATTTCTCTCTATTCTTCCGTTAATGCCCTCCAAGTTAATTTGAAAAGCCGCCACGCCAAACCCATGTAAACTGCGTTCTTTATTAAGTGCTAGGCTCCAAACTAAAAGTTTTGCTTATTGCTTCTTTTCTTTTACATTGCAGATTACTTACACATGCTCACATGTGAGTACTAACTACCACGTGTTACGATTTGGACTACGTAACTCGGAAACTACTAGTTGGAATTCGATCAAATTTAAAGGGAACACAAAGTTTTAGGCACCCTATCATTCTCCTGAACGTCTTTATCCTAGGTGTTATACAACTTGAGTTATTAACTTGTTGATCTTAGTGGCGGCATTTTTATTTCTGTTCATATCTCGGTTATCGTTCAAATTCGAACCCATGTTCAGATAAACGTTTTTACTTAGAATCATCCATACTACCTCCTCACCCTGTATAAGAATAGTTAATAAGTTCGAAGAGAGTCGAATTTGATTCCGAGCTACCTGTGCTAATGATGCCACTATGGTATTATTGGAATTATTTAATGCTAAGTTATGGCATATAATACAGGGAGTTGATAAAAGGTCTGACATGTTTTATCTGTGCACTACCAAAAAACTAATAAAGATAAACAGAAACTGATTTCAATACATGAAACTGTAACTAAAAAGTTTTATTAAACCATGTTAGTAGACCCCAACATCTGTTCCTTGGGTCACGCGGAGAATATTCAGCCGATAAGCAATTTCTTTCTGTAGATACCTTGTTAATAGCAACCGTGATTCGGAGTTTCATATCCGTAATGTCCTTAACTTTTGTCTTGAACACCTCGTCTTTCACGAACCCCCATAAGAAAAATTCGTGAGGCATAATGTCAGATGATCGAGGGGGACAAGAGATGGGTTCATCTCTTCCTATCCAACGACTTGGAAATTTTTCGTCCAAAGCGAAAAACTAATACATTATCCGTGCTCGCTCCTGTGGAGTAGCCATCTCTTTTCTTCGTAAACCGCATGTATAGTTCCTGCACTCTAGCGGCAAAATTGTGAAACACAATAGAACTGTTTCAGTTACAGTTTCACATAAAGAAATCTGTTTCTGTTTATCTTTATTAAATTTTTGGTAATACGCAGATAAAATGTGTCGGACCTTTTATGGACACCCTGTATATCCAACGACTCATAACGACTTACATGAGATAATATATAAGAAAAAGTCAGGCAACCGAAATGCCCAGGACCAATAGGGTTTTAAAGAAATCGAGAACGAAAAGAAAAGCATTTGATTTGTAAAAAAGCCTTTCGTTGTTAATAATTAGATGAGGTTGCTAAGGAAGGCGTACTTCTAAAGGAAATGTATAGGTTAGGTTAGGTTTGAACTGAATAAAATATTTGAAAAGTTAAATGGAGAAAGTAGCCAATTCTCTAGAGATTAGAACATATACGAATCCTTTAAATTTTAAACATTCCTATTTAATGAAATAAGCGTTAATCGTTAAAGACTTTTATGTAAGGGTCAATTCTTTCTTCATAAACTACTAGAAGAAGTACCCGGCGTTGCCCGGGATTATTACACTTGGGATGTAAACAGAACAATCTCAAAAATTAAAATAAATTTTGCAATATCTTAAAAATAAACACATGAAAATGCTTAGAATTATACAGTAAAAATTCTTAATGAAAATTCGAAAAAAATCTTTTTAAAGGCTCAAAATGGATGGACTGCTCCAATAATTTCTTACTCAGATAATCTTACTTCAGATCTACACTTGATGTTGTTGAAATTTCCACTCTTCTCTCGCTGTGTTGAAGCAAAATTTGGCCTTTCATCACTTTGGGTAGTCTAGCGGTCGCCAATTCTTCTATTTACTTGCTTCCCATTTGCTCAATACAGCACGGAGCTAAAGGTTTGCTTTCTCTGTCGTCTTTCCACTCTTTCTCAATAGTCTGCTAACTCTTCATTATCTCCAGCTAGTGATCATTTTTAAAGATTTTCAAGAAATTGTTAAGTACTAAGAACTCTCTTTTCTAAGAAAAACCTGAATAACAGGAATTCTATGCATTGTTACTAATTGAAACTTATCCATATTGCATCATCATTTTATGTTCATTGTTATAATTCTTGGAAAGGATTGCTTTATCATTGCATCATCATTTTGAGCTGATTGTTATTGGTGAATTGCGTGTTGAAACCATTGTTGATACCTATTGTTGCACAAACTTTTATTTGCATTGTTGGTCATGAGATATATATTGTTGGTCCGTGCAGAGTGTTTGTGAATTGCGTGTTGATACCATTGTTGCAAAAACTTTGTCTTGCATTGTTGGTCATGCGATATTTCTCATTAATATGCCCTGCCATAACCATGAATATCGATTTTTTATCAATAATTATTATTTTTTCGAAATCTGAAGTAGACAGTGACCTTCCTCATGCTTTGAAGGTCATGTATGCGAAATTT
>JAHWFO010019706.1:0-11562 GCA_023313115.1 Rhysida immarginata | reverse complement strand
GTCACATAAGAGACGAAGGGATCGGCATAGAACTAGGTGGCTAGACTACATAGAGCATCTGAGTTAGAGTCGTTTGGGTATTACCATTGAGGACAACCCCTGATGGCGGACATCTCGAGCGCTGCCCCTGCGACCTTAATGGATAAGCAGGTTTGTAAACTAAGTAAGAAAACATTTTCAGCCTCGCATTCATATTGACAGCAACTTATTTACTATTGGCAGTCCTGTCAATTATCACAGTTTTATCACAGACGAAATTTTATAATTAAAATAGAATTTACAGATTCACCTGTTCTTGCGCCGTCGTATGACGGGCTTTATTACTAGTACTGCAATAATAGCCTGACAACTAACAAAGTTCTAATTAATAAAATAAAACGTGGATTGACTACTGGATTGTTGCGATGAGAACGAAATCGCCCTTCGCACTATGCTGATAGTCTCAGCGTCTCACAGCACTATTGCCGGAAACTGCCGCTTAATGGCGCAGAGTCGCGACGAAAGCTAAGGTGTGCGAGGCCTATTCTAGTCTTCTTAGTAACTAAGTAAATGAAACCCTTTTCACTCTATCGGATTCGTCCCCCTTAATCTGGATAAATCAACGGGGTTGTTTCTTTAATTTCTGTACCGTGATCAGGCACCCAAGGCCGAATACAAAAATAAAAAGAAATTATTAATTACGGGTACGTTGAAATAAAACTAGATTGTCGTAAATTTCTTTGATAATCAAAACACATCGGTAACAACATTCGATTAAGTTAAGGCGAAATCGTTCATAAAATTTCGTATCAATAATCGACAAATACTTCCAGACTACTAACTATTCGAGGTAAATAATAATCACAATGTGAACAATGGAGCTGGCACAACGAATGTTCGAGGGAAATCACGATAAGGAAGTCATTCTATTTTCTTTGTCGTCGTGATTTTAAAGTCTTCAAATTATTCGTTAAATTTTCTTTCATGTTAAAGGTTTCCTGTCCTTTTGTCATGTTCGGCGCCCAGGGCTTTACAAACAAAGAATTATAGAATTCAGAGAAAGTTAACGGGAGCTACGCGGGGGAAGGGGGGCTTTATCTTTCTTGTCTACTCATTCACACGGGTGTGGATAGGGCAGGCAGCAGATTAGTAGGGAGGGGTATCGCGGGTGTCTCTGACGCAACTTTCGGATCGGTTCTCATCAAGTAGGAAATCAGATTTCAAAGATAAACTACAGGTACGTTCTATTCTCCTCAGTGTTCAATTTTTCCAAGATTACGGTTAATATTCCACACTCGGACCAATTATGATTATTTAATCTTTTCAGGTTGTCTCTTCCAGGTAAGTAAGTTCAAGTATCGGGTCAACGATTAGATAATTGTGACTGTATAATTCTCCACTTTACTGCGGGGCCCACCAAAGGTACGTAAAAAGGTTTTACATTATATTCATCCTGAAGCTGAGGGTAGAACATCCAATCGGCTCCAAACGGACTTTCTGTTCGGTCACACTAGTTGGTCGACAAACGAATGCGGGTAAATTAAACAGTCCATTAAAATCAGCAGTACGCATACAAAGGGTAAATATATCTCAGACAAATTATTATCTAGGGCAAGATTCAGTTTTCTAACGTTAATAGTGAATTGCTGAATAAACAAAGGGTTTTCACTTATCTCTTCGGGGTCTCAACATTCGGTGAGTTTAGAACGCTTCGTCATATTGGCCGTTCTAAAGAATTATACGAATTCTCGTTATAACCAAAGGGTAGTTTCAATTATCAAAAGTTCAAACGGCACAGATCGTCGGTGAATCGTCTCCGCAGTAGGTCCGACAACCCGACCCCATGAAGGAAATTTCCGTGGTCTAATTCTTTGGTCCTCTTAAACGACATCGCTCACGACCGAAAATCATTCGCCTCCATCTCGTCCGAAAATGTATTCAAAAGTCTCTTTTTTCATTCCTTTCTTTTAAAGATCTCGTTCCATATTATTATGTCAGATTCTTTGTTATCGTCTTAAAACACCACCACTTCTACTCACCAACCGCTACTCACCTCTCTCTAGGCGGTCTTGCTTAAAATCACACCAATCTCTTATTATCAACGTAGTTTCATTTTTCCATTGTTGTATTACATTTTAAAAGTTCAGTTTCATTCGAGTTTCGAAATTAAAAGTCAAATGTTCTCAATACACAGTCTGTCAACGCTCATGATCTCAATAGCACATACCATATCGAACAATTTTTTTTTCACAAGCACAATGGGGGGGGGGGGGGACGCTATAATGTAAAAAAAAAACCCAACAAGAATATAACTCGTAAAACGGTTTTCAAATATGCTGTAAAGAAGAATATAAAAATTTATTGTTTAATATTACAGTAATATTTTATATAAAGCATAGACAAAAACTGCATGTAAATGTACGTATTCGGTTGTACCGTTCACACGAATCTTTCCAAACGCGCGAAATGAGAACTTAAATGCTCGCGTCTAATGTTTTAAACTACTGCGCCTATGTTCTTTCCACTACTATACTGTGTCCAATGAAAGAAAAACTGGGTGTGTCCAGTTAAATTCCCAATTTCAATTGTTAATCATTGTTAATTTTATTTAGCAACAATGTCGAACAATTGAAATTGGTAATTTAATTAGACACGCCCGGTTTTTCTTTCATTGGACAGCGTATAATCAAAGTTATCATAAAGGTTAGGAGAGAAAAATCATTGTTGCAAAGCATTGGCGGAAAAATTCTTGTAAGCATTCCAAGGAGCTTTGTAATGTAATTTTAAATTTGAATACGTATTTCACTTTTACTTGCAGTTGGTTTAAATAAACAATGGAAATACCATTGATTCTACCAACATTCACAAATGTTTTATTGCTGCACGTTCACGTTAAAACACAAAACAATACGAATAACTTGTCACGTACAACGATGCAAATGCACAACAGTTATTAGAGTATTAACTTGAATATCTGAGACAGACTGCGTGTACACAGTGGGTAGGTGTGTACATAAAAAATTGCCAACTTAAAATAATTTTTATTTGTCCATTATACACTATATGATCAAAAATATCCGGACACCCCTCACAGATCATCGATTGGCCCAATGTCACATGATAATGAATTGCACATAATTTAAATAGCTTCCCACACCTTCAGACACAACTCTGCTTGGACATTGGCAAGAATGGGTCGTTCGGCAGAGCTCAGTGAGTTCCAACGTGGAACCATCGTTGGATGTCACCTATGCGGCAAGTCCGTGCGTGACATTTCCAGCCTTCTTCAGATACCCAAGTCAACAGTAGGCGATGTCATTATGAAATGGAAGACCCAGGGATCAATAACAGTTCAACAACGAACCGGTAGACCCAAGAAACTAACGGACAGAGATCGTCGAGTGCTTCGTCGTGTCACCCGCAGCAACCGGAAGTCCTCGGCGGAAAAAATTGCCACAGAGTTTCGAAACGCCTCTGCAAATGATGCCAGTACCATGACAATTCGTCGGGAACTGCACACGATGGGATTCCATGGCCGTGCTGCTGCCCACAAGCCCCACATCAGCAGGGTCGACGCCAAGCGACGTCTGGAGTGGTGCAAAGCCCACAGAAACTGGACAATGGACCAATGGAAACGTGTAATGTGGACAGACGAATCTCGCTACACACTCTGGCAATCCGATGGACGAGTTTGGGTTTGGCGCATACCTGGAGAACGCTTCTTACCTGAGTGCACAGAGCCCACAGTCAAGTTCGGAGGAGGAGGAGTCATGAGGTGGGGCTCATTTTCATGGTACGGACTGGGCCAGCTCGTTCCTGTGCAAGGAATCATGAACTCCGACCGTTATCTGAATGTTTTGGACAACTGTGCACTTCCAACGTTGTGGCAATTTTTCGGAAACGGGCCATTTCTCTACCAACACGACAATGCTCCGTGCCACAAAGCGAGGCGTGTACAGCAGTGGTTTGCGGACTCAGGGGTCGAAGAAATGGATTGGCCGGCACAAAGTCCCGACCTCAATCCTATAGAGAGTCTGTGGGATGAATTGGAAAGACGCTTGCGGGCCAGATCACATCACTATATATGGTCCTCAGCAGAGATCCCCACTCAATGGAAGGAGGCAACTGTTGTTGCTATTCTAAAGCCAAATAAGGATCCGTCATGTTCATCAAACTATAGACCGATTGCTTTAACCAGCTGCCTTTGTAAGACCTTGGAAAGAATGGTGTCAGTTAGACTCATGTGGTACCTGGAAAAACATCATCTGTTGTCTAGGTTTCAATGTGGGTTCCGTAGAGCTCACTCTACCACTGATCATCTGCTCCGGTTGGAACATGAGATCCACCTTGCAAAAAAACATAGACAACATGTTGTAGGGATTTTCTTTGACTTGGAAAAAGCCTTTGATACCACGTGGAGATACGGTATAGCGATTCTTTTGAAGAAATATGGTCTTTTGGGACGTCTCCCTAACTTCCTGTGGAATTTTATGCAAAATAGAACCTTCAGAGTACGAGTAGGTTCTGTATTTTCTGACTACTATTATCAGGAAAACGGTGTTCCTCAGGGCAGTGTTTTAAGCCCATTCCTTTTCCTTATTGCGATTAATGAAGCGTGTTCGCAACTGCCCTCTACCGTGAATTACTCCTTGTATGTTGACGACATCGCCATTTATTGCAGGGCGACTTCAATGTCTATCATTGAGCGTCAACTACAACTAGCTATTAATAAACTTACTACTTGGAGCAGCGAAGTAGGGTTTAAATTTTCAACCCAGAAAACTGTGTCAGTGCACTTTTGTTTTTTGCGGGGTATTCACCCCGATCCAGCTCTTTCACTATATGGATCTCCTATCCCTGTAGTAGATAGTTGCAAATTTTTGGGTCTGACTTTTGATAAGAAATTAACTTGGCTTCCACATATCCGGAAATTAAAGGCAAGATGTTGGCAAGCCATGAATATCTTGCATTCGATTTCCGCCACAAAATGGGGCGCAGATAGGAAAATGCTATTATTTTTATATGGTTCCTTGGTCAGATCAAAACTAGATTATGGCAGTATTGTATATGCCTCAGCTTCTAAAAGTAACTTAAAACTATTAGACCCAATCCATAATCTAGGCATAAGAATTGCCATTGGAGCCTTCAGAACAAGTCCTGTAGAAAGCCTATATGTTGAAGCTTTCGAACCCCCGTTATGGCATAGAAGAGCCAGACTCCTTCTTAAATATGCTGCCAGGGTATATGGTCAAGGTCTACACCCAGCTTACGCTTGTCTCTTCCAAAAATCCTGGGCCCCCCTGCAACGTACCTTTAGAAGCATTAACACTTGGCTCCAGAGTCTTTTGGAAAGTCTAAACGTCTCCTTTCCAGCCATGCACAATAGGGGAGTTAGAGATATTCCTCCATGGATTCTTCCCCTACCAAACATTGAATATGGAGTATTCGATGGGAAAAAACAGAACTTTATAGAAGCAGAAATCAAAGCCATTTTCCGCAAATACCTGGAAAATCTCCCAATTGGTTTCCATATCTATACGGATGGCTCTAAGTCTGATAAGGGAGTCGGTTGTGCATTTCTTATAAATAATTCCATCTTTTCATACAGGTTACCAGACGAGTTTTCTGTTTTCTCAGCGGAGCTGACTGCTCTGGCGAAAGCTCTTGAATTTGCGTTTGGCTATCCGCGCTCCAATTTTTGGATATTTTCCGACTCCAAGAGTGCTCTGCAATCATTGGAAAAATTTAATTCTGACAATCCTTTTTGTTTAAGAATCTTAGAATACCTTTTCTATCTAGAATCCCAGGGCACTAGAGTTTCGTTTGTTTGGATCCCAAGTCACATGGGAATTCCGCTCAACGAAAAGGTGGATAGGGCTGCGAAAGACGCTATAACCCACCTTCCCGTTACTGAATTATTATCTATACCGGAACATTTGTTTCCGTTGATTAACAAGAAACTTCTATCTTCTTGGCAGGAATCCTGGTCGCTTAACCTTACTAATAAATTGTTTGAAATAAAACCTGTTATTAGTCCCTGGACCCTACCTAGTTTAGGTATTCGGCGCGAAGACGTTGTCCTTACTCGTTTAAGGATAGGCCACTGTCGTCTTACTCATATTCATCTCTTGAACAAAAAACCAGCTCCACTGTGTTCGTGTGGAGCAGATTTGACTGTTAAGCACATCCTTATTCAATGCCCTCTACATAGTAAGCTGCGTCGTTCGCTGGGGCTTGAATATTCATTGGATTTTTTATTGGGAGAAAATCCAGTTATTTGTAAAAAAATATTTTATTTCTTAAAGACTATTCACATTTTTAAAAGTATTTAATCATCCCTTTTTCTTTTTTTTCCCCCTTTTGATCTGCTGATATTAAATATTTTTTATAATTTTTAAAAATTTTACATTTTTAAACTCATCTAATCATTTCAAAGTTTTATTATGTGTCACAACAGTGTTGTAGTATATTTTTACCAATTTTAATTTTGTTTTAGCCTGCTGAGAGTTTTTTATATTATTCTTAGAACTTCATATCATATTTTAACGGTCATGATTTTACTACCCTTTAATTATTGGCTATTTATATTTTTAGTCGTGAGTGGCGTCTTAGGTCAGAATTGGGCGCAAAATGACCTTAGTAGTTGGCGCGCCCTAAAACCCAACCCAACCAACCAACCAGATCACATCGGCCAACTTCTGTACCTGAACTGATTCTCGCTCTTCGGGAGGAATGGAGGAACATTCCGGAAAGTACCTACCAACATTTGGTGGAAAGTCTTCCCCGAAGGGTGGAAGCTGTGATTCGGGCATAGGGATGTGCAAAGCCCTATTGATTTCCATGAAATCGTGGCTAGAGCGCAAACGTGCATGTGTCTGGATATTTGTGATCATATAGTGTAGAGTTATTTTACTTAGTCATAGCTTCTCCCGTTCTCTGCATTAAGAGCTATACAGGCCGTAACCAACTTGCATAAGATTACAACAGTCGCTAACAATTCATAACACTAATTATTTGTTGATAATAATAGGCCTAACAACAATTAGTTATTGTTAACAAAAATGCCTAGCATTTATTAGTTGATAACAACAGGACTTACATTTATTAGTTATTGATAACAATTGGCCTAACAGCAATTACCTATTGTTAACATTAGGCTGAACAGTAATTAGCTTTGGACTATATATAATAGGCCTAATATTAATCATCTACTGATAACCATAATCATAACATTAATTAGCCATATTTAACAAAAGGCCTAACATTAATTAGCCATTTATAACAATAGGCCTAACCTTGTTTAGTCATTTTTAATTATAGGCCTAACATTAATTAGCCATTTTTAACTATACACCTAACATAAGCATCCAATTTTAACAATACACCTAACGTTAATTATCCATTTTTAACAATCGCCCTAACATTAATTAGCCACTTTTAACAAAAGGCCTAACAACACTGAATTTTAAAGGACAACTCTACAGTCATATATAACTTTATTTAAATCGAAAGTCTAACCTATTAATAAAACGTGGCATATTTAAAAAAAATTTAATAATAATATTTAAATGTGTGAAAAAATGAATTTTTTGGGGTGAGCGGGATTTGGGTGAGGCCGTGACGTAGTTGGAGTAGAATAACAATGTAATCCGAATAACAATGTAGACCGAAAAACAATGTAATTTTCATTGTTTCCATCTTGGATTTTAACAATCAGTATTTTTTCATTTGTTGAAAACAATGAAGGATGGATTGTTGGTCAGGTGACTTTTTCGCGTCGGGGCCTTTCTTACTATGGACAGGTGACTTTTCCGCGTCTGGGCCTGTCTTTTTCGTTGGCCTCCTTTGACTACAAACTACGTCACTTCCGGAAAAAAATGGCCAGCGGAAGGGAGGGGCAAAGCGCCGTTTTTCACTTTTCAAAGCAGTTTCTTAAATTGAAATTATGGACCAAATTTAAAAATTTCAACGGGAATGTATTTTATTTATATCAAAGAATGATATTCTGTAAAAAAAAAATTGTAATCGATTTTTTTGCGTAGAGTTGTCCTTTAAAAACGAAATGAGCACGTGCATTGACAAAGCTTCATAACGGCACGTGCTCCAAGCTGACATCAACAATGCTTAAATGTTAAACAAAAAGTAACACTGTATTCACTTATGACTCGTCAGTACAAATCGATTGATATATATACATGAAATTCATATTCTTAACATAAGTGCACGTGCTTGAAGGGGTCCACGAAAGCGCATCAAAAGTTGACACATCACAGTTAAGTTTATCCATCTTCACGTTATCGTGTATAGACGGCCGGTCGGACACATAAAGGTACCAATTAAGCTTGTATTCGTATAATGTATATAGCTGTAGCTAAAGCTCGTAATAAGAGGTTATTGAAGTACTTTTTGGGGGTCATTTTCTCGGACGTAGCATTTCGAAAATCGAAAAGAATGTCATATTCGTCTTTTGTTCTTCATTCCCGTTCGAATGACATATTACATGCCTTATATTGTCAATAAAAAGTTTAATGGGGGGGGGGGGGTTAGATCTCAATAGTCACGTGACTGTTAGACCGATTTCAATGACAAACTAATCAGGTGAGCTCAGGAAGGGTCTTTATTGAAGAGCAAAAGGAGAATTTGAAAAATATAAAGCATTTTCGAGTAATCGTCGGACATACAGACGGACAGACAGACACACAAACAGAGCAAAACTAATATATGCTTTTCAGCATATAATAAATATCAGTTATTTGTAGTAGAAATACGTCATCTTATGATGCATATCTATCGGATACGGTTTCTAACATAAATTTTTTATATGATCTAATTTGCATAATCAGGTTGTCGGAAGGTCACCAACAGATAGCTCATCCTCGTTCTCTATTACCGGTAGTTGTTTGCATCAGATTTAAGATATCTCCATTTTCTGCACAGTTAGGAGATGAGGAAAAGAATTTTGTTCCACTCTGTAAATATAATGCCAAAAACTGTTGACATTCCAGTGCCATCATATTCCAGCTTGTATAGCCTAAAAGTATAATGCCGGGTATTTGACCCTTAATAATAAAATTGTTCTCATAGGAAGAAGACGGTGCACTTTATTAAGTGTACATTATGTATTTTTAATGTGTTTTTCAGAAGCAGAAGAAATTCGATATGGTTGTTTACTAATTGGAGGCGTTTAGGTTATGTCATATTTTCTCTTTTTTTCCTTCACGCCTTATTTCACTTGTTATTCTTTAATCCTCCCTTAAGAAAAAAAGAGCGAGATTAAAAAAAAACAACCTCAGCATCATTAAGCTATGACCGATGATTAATCATCCTCAGCACGGAAGTATATGTCATTCTAATATGAGTGACAAGACAGGAACTTCTATACTTCCGGAGCAGACGAGAAAAAAATCATGGCAACGTTGATATGATTAACATTGAAGTCTCGTTCTTCGTGGCAGGCTTTCAGGAAACGAGCGAGAGAGAAAACAACGTGGAAAGACAGAGATGTTTGGCTTCATATATTTTTAATTTAATTTTAATTCTTATCTTGGTAATTCTAAATGCTTTTTATAAAAAAAAATTCATTTTGCGATTGCATGATTATTCTTTTGATATTCATTTGCACGGCCTTAAAGTCAATCTTGCTCGACGAACTGGAAAGAGAGATAAAACCGGCTTCTCCTTCTAGACACTCTTTATCGATTATTATATTTCCTTAAGAATAGCAAGAACGCGGAATTGAGCTAATTTCACCGTCCAAGCGCTTTCTCTTAATGATAAAGCACAGCAAGTAAACGCTTTAAGAGTGAAAAAATATCAAATTTTCTTCTGGAATTAAAGCACACCAGTTAATAAAGGAAATATAAATGAGAGATCCTAAAAGGGTTGTTGAGAATTTAGAAGAGACAGCAAAGAAAATATCGTACAAAATAAACTTCTGAAATGAAATATTCATATACCTTGGAGGGCATTGCTAAAGAAACGTCTTTGCTAAAATGAGTACTTTAATTATTTGATTTAAGCATTAAGATAAAATTGAGAAATCGCTATTGATGATGTTCGTCTGCACGTGTTTTTATGTACCCTTTTGTTTATTTCTATATCATTCTAAAAATTTCAAAGGTCAAATATACTGCCTAATTTACTTACAGACTATTCTAGTTTCCATTTAAAGAAGACTAAACTATGGCTCTCTGCCAAACAGAAACAAGGACGCATTCGTCGTCTTACATGGGCGCCCGCAGAAATTTTTAAATAGGGGAGGGGGAAACATATATCGCCCCACTCCCTAAGGCCATGGGGATTGTAAATTTAAATATTAAACTTGAAATCTCTAGAGAAGTCATATGACCTAAGTAGCACAGAAGTCTTAGTTAAGTTTTACCCCTGAGCGAATCCCTAATTAAGTATTTTTTCCCTAGCCAGAGCCTAACACTGCTCAGCCTAGAATTTGCAGCATGGTAATGTTTTGTCGATATGCAAATTGGAAGATAGGTTCAGCCCAGACAAGTAATAACCGCAGTTGCGTTATGTAAATGATTGCAACTAAATTCATGATGGTTGCCTAGTTAACTGGAAATAATTTCTTCAAATTATTGTTTCAAAAGCACATTTAAGGCGAGAGAATGTTTTACAACACATCAAGAACTACACTGAAGAGCCATTAGATTACGACCACCTGTTTAATACGACATAGGACCACCTTTCGGCAAAACCACGGACATGCAGTGAGGCATTGAGTCGACAATGGCAGGTAGTCTGAGGTATCTGGTACCAGGCGCTGATGCTGGTCCCCCAGTTCCCAAACACTGCGAGGTAGTAAACGTCCAACTGTGCATTCGGGTGTCACAGTTTCTGTTGGAAATCAGCGTATCCGCTGTTGACCGTCCACGTGATAAACCAGAAAACGTGACTCCTTGGAGTAGGTAACTTTCTCCCATTCCTCTATAATCTAATTGTCCACTGTAGTTGGCGATGGCGTGCCGTAACCTGATAAATCTGCTGCTTTTCCCATATTGCAGCTGAACACTCTATATTCAGAAACTCAGTTCACCGACAGTTTATACATGGCCGTATTTGGGCCATACAGTTGTCTCGGAGCGAGCTCATTATTCTAAGTTGGAGGTGGTCATAACGTAATAGCTCATGAGTGTATATGGCTATATTCTTGTTTTTAGCGGATACAGGAATCAGAGGTTATCGTAGAACTCTGGTTGGTTTGTATTTGCGTCATAACACTTTGGAAACTGAAAGACATACAACAACTATCAGTCTGATTTGGACAGAGTCGGTGCAGGAAATCAGTGCGAGTCCCACGAATAGCATAGCTGGCCACTAGTAAGCATCGATTGCATCCCCAGAATCGATATCGGACGTCATTTGCCGAGATTACAATCACCTATGGACGTTCCAATATCTAATTAATCGGTAATCGCAAAATAGGTGAGCGAGATACGCTCATGTCAGTCATTGCGAAGACTGCCATTGATCACGGCTCATCGTCGCACAAAGATATACGAGTGCCAACATAGCTGTATCTGGAGAGGCAAATGGTTGAGAATATACAGGGTGATTTACATCGAATGT
>JAHWFO010019705.1:1436-38531 GCA_023313115.1 Rhysida immarginata | reverse complement strand
ATTACATAATGAATATTAATCCCCATTTTTTGCTAGTTTTTTTTTTTTAATTTTAAATGGTGTATTTTATTATTTTTAATTATTATTATGAAAATACACTAGTTTCACGTTTTTCTTTTATTTGTCCAAGAAAATAAATTTTTTTAAGCTTCTGCCAAAATCCCAACCTCTCAATGGAGAGTTCCAATGCTTTTTCTTAAGTAATTGAGATATTATCCTCTAATTATTTTACTTTATGCATTCTAATCTATAATTATTCTCCTGTCATGACATATGTAGTAAAATATAAAAATCATCTTTATTAAAATCGTTAAAATCGCAAGATCACTTACAAAAAACATCAAGCACATTAAAAACGATGTTAATCTGCACACAGTATTCAAGAAATACTACGATTGTTTAATTTTGTTCAATGGTAAGCGGAACAAACACAGTGGAATCATGGCACTCAATTGCCCGAACCTTTATGATCCCACTTGCTGGACTGTTTTTTCTTTTCTGTTTCAGAAGACTTTATTTTTCGAAATAATGATAATTTAAAACCAATAAAACCTAATAAACTTGACCCTTCAATTAATTTTGTATTAAATTTATCTTCAGCTGCCATTTTCTGATTGCGCCATCTCCTATCAATAATGTTAACTTGGACCAAAATTAGAACCAAAATATATTAGGATGAATTGAGATAAAATATCAGATCGTATTTTTGTATTTATTTTAGAAACATATCAGTGTTTTTCCGACGAAGATTCTCTGAAAGCTCTTCTTTTCCTATTTTCCTCTTATTTTAGTTATTAGGCAACCGTTTTGAACGTCGGAGTTACTTAAGCTGTTTCTACTACGTAGCTTGTGCAAATGACACGTCATAGGTGAAGCCACGCCCACAGAGCCCAAGTCTGTAGAGTTGCCGAAAGTGCGTAGCCGCTGAAGGAGAGATCCCACAAAGCATTGCGGATGAGTGAGTAGTCGATATCAGACCGGAAACACGCCCTGTTTTTCTCAGAGACAAATGAACAGTAGAGACTGGCAGTGAAGCCTCTAAAACCGATGCCACCGAGCCGCCATATTTAGGGGGACAAAAATCAGCTGATCGCCATAGACATTGCATTAAGCGTAATAAATATCAGCCGATTTCTTTGCAGCACCTATAGGAAAACTCAAAATTTAAATTAAAATATGGAAATCAAGTGAAAATGTTAATTAATAAGTCAATAAAAACTAGAATTGATACCTGTAAAAGAGTTTTTAAAATTTTTTTAACGATCGCTGTTGAAAGAAGCCTATTCGGAGCCTCATTGCAATATAAAACATACCGTAACTATAGCGGCTAAAATGAAACATTGTTGTGCATACAATTGCAAAAATTATTCAAAACAGGGTTCAGACATTTCTTTTCATAAGTAATTTACATTTAATATAACACAATAAACTCATTTATAAAATAGATTAAAAAATCGGAATTACAAAAATAGAATTCTGTATTTTCACCAGATTTATTTATTTTCATCAAAAGGGTTTAGTGCAATTTTACTTTGTACATGCTAAGTTTGCTCTCCAAATTTATTGAGAAAAAATTCATAGCTACATTTTTCTGTGAAACTTTAAAAAAATCCAAAAATAATTCTACAACAATGTTTAGCCAAACTCAAGAGTTTATAATTTATTTACAATCAAAATACATATTCATGGAATGAATAAAGCAGAACGATTGTTTATTAAATCAAAAAGATTTACATTTCTATTACAAACAAAATGAAATGAAATTTATCCATTTACATTACAGTGTATTTTAAATTATAAAATATAAAAAATCGGTTTCGTTAATATTCCAACGAAAATTGTCACTGCAATAACATGAATAAATTCTTAATTTGACAAAGAATAATGTAATTTATTATTTAAAATGTGATGAAATTGAAATATTTAAATTAAACTACAGATTTCCAAAAAAATAAATTATATCCGCAATGGATAAGAAACATCAGAAAAGAAAAATGGAAACCAGGACCATTCACAGTCATTTGTTCAATTCATTTTCAAGAAGAATGTTTTGATTTGACAGGCAAAAGAAAAAGATTAAAACAAGGGGCAATTCCCACAAAATTTGACTTTCCTAAACATCTGCAAACAAAGGTACACTTGAGCACCTCTTCAAATATTAACATATTTATCATGCTTAAACTCTATTATTAAAAAATATAACTCTCAGTTTTATAAAACTTTTTCAAGGAATCTAAACCAAGAAAACGTTATAAAAATAATGACAAGGAAAATGAAACAGATTCAAAGAGTGAAGCAGGACCATCATTTCATCATTCATTTGATCACACATATAGCTTGGAATCTCCAAGAAAAATTAAAAGAAAATTAGATTACTTAACTGAAATAGCTTCAAACACCAAAAAGAAGTTAAAACTTATCAGTAATCAGAAAAGAAAATTGAAACAAAAAATATTAAAATTGGAGCATATAATTTCAGATTTAAAAAATAAAAATATGATGTCTGACAGTGCACTGACAAACCTTTCCAGTTGTTGTTCAATAATACCTTCTGAAATATTACAACGTTTATATTTGAAGAACAACAAGCAAAACATATCTACATATCCACCAAGCATCAGATCTTTTGCTCTGACACTTCAATTTTATTCAAACAGAGCATATGAATACGTCAGGCAAACATTTGACTTATGTCTCCCTTCTACCAGGACATTAAGACAATGGTATTCTAGCATTGAAGGAAAGCCTGGATTTACACAAGAAGCATTTCGTGCTTTATCATCATATGTAAAATCAACCAAATCAACTATACTAGTCTGTAATTTAGTCATTGATGAAATGGCTATTAAGAAGCATGTCGAATGGGATGGTACAAGCTACAATGGCTTTATCGATATGGGCACTGGATTGGATGATGATTTTTTACCTCTTGCCAAAGAAGCTTATGTATTTATGGTGGTGGCCATTAATGCCAATTTTAAGCATCCATGTGCTTATTTTCTAATTGATGGTTTAAATGGGCAAGAGAGAGCAAACATTGTTAAGGAGTGCATTATCAAATTGGATGAAATTATCATAAAAATTATTTCAATCACTTTTGATGGAACAGCATGTAATTTTGCTATGGCCAATTATTTGGGAGCTAAATTGCAGTTTAAAGAAATGTGCCCCTTTTTTCCACATCCCTCTAATAATAATATGAAAATCTATGTGCTGTTAGATCCTAGCCATATGTTAAAGCTAATGAGGAATGCATTAACTGATAAAAAAGTTTTACAAAATAGTGAAGGCCAGGTAACAAACAATTTTTTTACCAATCCATATTAGTATTATTTCAAATATCAATATGTAGCTTCCTTTATAAATACACAATAAAATTTACAATTTTCCAGACAATTCAATGGAGATACTTTGAAGATTTGCATTATTTGCAAGAAAAAGAAGGTCTCCATTTAGCAAATAAATTAAGCAACAAGCATATTAATTGGAAAAAGCAAAAAATGAAAGTTGTTCTGGCAGCACAAACATTAAGTCAGTCTGTTGCAGATGCAATAGAATTTGCAGCACATGAATTGCAATTAGAGGAATTTCAAAACTGTGAAGCCACTGTTGAATTTATTCGACCATGTGACAAGTATACTTTTAATGTTAAAATAGTTATATTGAATTAATATCACTTAACATTTTACACATGCATAATTAAGTATATTATAATTGCTAGGTTATTTGACATTTCAAATTCTTTGCATCCACTGGGCAAGCAATACAAAGCTGCGCTGCGAAAAGAAAATGAAAATTCATGGAGGCCAATCTTAGATCAAGCAGAAAATTATTTTAAACACCTGATTGATCCAATGACAGGAAAAGAAGTAGGCCTAGGAAATCGAAAAACTCCTGTTATCGGTTTCTTAAATATAATTGCTACACTGAAAGCATTATTTACTTCATTGGTAGATTCAACGCAACCAGTAATGAAGTATGTTTTAATTCTTATAATGTGTATCATTTTAAAATATGTGAAGTAATTCAAATAATTTCGTTTCATGCAACGGGTACATATTGACTGGAAAATTCAGCCAAGACCATTTGGAGCATTTTTTTAATTCCATTAGAGCAAGAGGTGGCTGGAATAATAATCCAACGGCGAAACAATTTATGGCTGCTTACAAAAGAATGCTGATCCATCATGAAATCCTAGCTTCAACATCAGGAAACTGTCTCACACAAAACTCGATACCAATATTATTTGCTTCCTCTTCATCAGTACATCATGATCAATATGATATCAGCTTGTTAAAAAGATACAGCTTGGATATTGGAAAAAAATGATGATGATTCCACAGAACTTCCTACCATAGAATTTGAAACATTATCAAAATACTGTGATTCTGTTGTTGAATACATTGCAGGGTTTGTTGTTAAATCCTTGATGAAGATTGTTGTCTGTCCTGAATGCAAAGATGCTTTGATGGATGAGTCACTAAAATGCCAATCCTTACTCATCAGGCAAAAAGACAAAGGGGGCCTTTTATGTGCTTCCAATGATGTCATTCAGCTCTGCAAGATATCTGAAAAAATAATTAGAATTAATATAAGATCTGTTAGAATGGAAAATATTCAAATATCTCAAAATGTTTACAATAATCTTTTCACAAAAATTTTAACAGCTTTAGCAGAAACCAACATCAGCCAATTTAATAATCTATCTAATCATATGTTTGAAATGAGCCCTTTTGATAATCATGTTTTAAAATTAATTAGACTTGTAATTAACAAATATATTTCTATTCGTTTAAATTACGAAGGGAAACGGTTGAATAATCAGATCAGAAGGGAAAATTTAAGAACAACTTTATCACGCTTAATTCTCTTTAAAAATCAATAAATCGTTTTTAACCTTTTAAATCAGTATATATTATGAAAATTCTTTTAAATCATTTTTAACCAAGATCAGGCCAAGATGTAATCAAGAGTTAAAAAAAGTTTTTCAAAATAATAATAATCGAGATTCTAAGCTCCGTTAAATAAAAATGCTTTAGATTAGGCCTAAGTAGAATGCAATCTCGCATCGCTCGTAAGCAATTTCATGGCTAACTTGTGAGACGATAAACATGTATTTTCTGATGATATGTTAAGCTAATTGTTCTGATTTCCACTACTACTGTTTATTATAATTAATCACCAGAGTTTTCAGCAACTTACCTATGTTATGAAGTTTATTAGAGGACTTCTAGTCGGGAAGAAATTTCCATAGACTTCCATTATAAATTCATGGCCGATTCAGATTTTTTCCCCCTAACAATGGATGCTCGAATACTTCCGGTGGCTCCCATGTGCATTGGCTTCTTAACATAGCACTGCCAGTCTCTACTGTTCATTTGTCTCTGGTTTTTCTCTTGTTGGACGAGGTATAGGCTCTCTAGGGTGAAGTAGGGTGCCTGTAAGGAGAGTGGCGACAACTCGGGCCGTCGGCCATGTTTTTCCCAACGATTGAATTAGCACAGGTACAGTCGGCAGCAAAAGTACTTAGCCACCTCCATTAATTTTCCAAAATTGAACATTAATTTTCCCCTTAACAATTCCGGTAAAAAGAAACAATTCACGTGCACCAAAATGATCATACCCGTAATAATCAATACACACCAAGAAAAGCTTTTTACCGGAATTGTTAAAGGGAAAATTAATGTTCAATTTTGGAAAATTAATGGAGGTGGCTAAGTACTTTTGCTGCCGACTGTACAATTTACGATATTTTTCAGCTTATTAAGAAGAAATGTAAAGATGGCTAATGCTGGTTAGCCTACCAAACTGTTATTTGTATATTTAATAAAGGAGGTTAAAAAAAGATCCACATTAACGTTTTAATTTTCATAATAAATGCGATTATTTGATCAGCTGATAGCAAGTTCGAGAATTGAATTTTTCATTTTTTCAGCAAAAAGGGAAAACTATAAGCCAATAACCAAAGGGATTATATTTAGCAGTTTATACACATTTTATATTTATAGAAAAATAAAAGTTTGACATCTATTGCAAAAAATGAAAAAAAACCTAAAGTTATCGATGATTAGTTTTAGGACAAAATCTAGATTCACGTTTACATTCTTTTGATCGTGGAATTATTCTAACGTCACATCCTTGTGTTTGCAAGTTGCAAATAAATTAAAAAATATGAAAAAAAAAATGTAATAGTTACGTCTAGGTGTTAAAAGAGACATAAAATTGGCAAAAATTTTCGCGCGAACAACTACGTTCGCCATCAGGCCTCGTTGATCACTTCAATGTCTAGCAATTAATTAACAACTGAAAGATAAATTTTGATGCTACAAACTATCTATAAAATACTTATATTTCAAGTTTCATTTTCCAAAAATTTTCTCCGTTTGACTATATTATTTGACGTGCTTATTAAATGTTCAGTTTAACAATTTAAAGCAGTGCCGTACGCAAGAGGGTTAAACAGAATTGCATGGACGGTGGCAACACCTCCTGTAATTATAGGAGGTGTTGACGGTGGTCAATTCTGTTATATGCGCCCCCCCCCCCATTTACCCCACTGCTACCATTCTATTGTTTTCTACTGGTTAGCCTACAAACAGGCTGCATATTTACATATATATGTAATCTTATATATATATTTAATCTTATGTAATAATCTTAATCTTATATATTAATATATTAATCTTATTTAATACTTAATCTTATATTTATTCTTGTATATATATTTATATATATTAAAATTAATATATATAATCTTATATTTTAATCTTATATATATATTTAATCTTATATAATTGTTAAAACAAAATTTTTATAACATGTCGCATTTTTTTTTTGAAAAGTAACATTCTTTGGCTTGTTAATGGTGCATATTAATTACTATCTAGTAATATTGTTTCATTTTGACACTTAAAAAGACTTGATCAGCTGTAGCTCTGTGCATAAGTAAACACAGTTGTTACCAAGGTTTCCCCTCACTAAAAGCGCCCTCACGTGAGAAGACGTTGAACTAAGGCGTTCCTAAGATTTCAGTGGAAATCGTGTCGATTGAACAGGCTGTTACCTATGTACAGGAACAAATACTTCAATGAATTGATAACAGAAGGTGCCACGGGTAAGAAGGGAACCGGTTCCAGAATCGGGTTACTCGATTCTCAGGGATCAAGAATCGTTCTTACCCGATTCCTTCGCTAGCACATCCCTAGTAAACAGGGTCATTCCACCTGAAATCAGGCACTTAGGTAGGGTCATGTCACCGATTTTAAAATAATTTGAATATGTTTTAGTGTCTATAGAGAAATGGAGAAATGCCAGTATAAGACTTAACTTGAATTGATTCAGCTGCTATGGTCCTTTAAAGTTTTGGTGGAAACTAGTACTTTCATGATCAGTGGTCTGTCACATTAACTTTAATAACTTTTGAACGAAATGAGATGGGAAATTATGCTATGGCTCGAATTAAAGATACTAACCAGCACCTCATTTTGATGCAGATCGTTTCTGGAAATAAAAATGATGGCGACAATGGAGCACATAAAGTAATGAAATGCAGATACGTGTTTAAGGATGTTTTTCTTCTGTCTGCAGAACACTTTTCTTGAGTTCTTTGTGTCAATGAACAGGTCCTCAAAGACCCTCTCAATTTAATCTAATAATATTATACTCTGTCCAACGAAAGTTTGACTGAGTGTGTTCAGTTAAACTTCCAATTTCGATTGTTAGACATTGCTGGAAAGTAAAATTAATAATCATAATGTCTAACAATTAAAATTGGAAATTTAAATGGATAGCTTAGTCAAACTTTCGTTGTAGAGTAAATATACCAATAGTTGACAACAGAATCAATAAAAGATATGGTAACTTTCACAATGCTATTGAGATTTAACAGTGGTTAATAATCGTTAACAAAGTAGAGATTTTCGTGATACTAGCGCCAGCTATTGAGCGTGAATAACAGCAGAGCTAATGTCGGGTTGCGAGGTGCAATTCAGGAAGCGCGCAACAGCTGGCGCTGGTTTCGCGAATCTACGTTAACAGTGCTTTGAGAGAGAATCCGTGACCACCAGGGTCTTTAGAAGTAAATGGTCGTTCAACTCCCGTCATTTTCCATTGTTAAGGGAAGCTAGGGAATTCAGATCACGCTAGGAGCCGCATAGATCGAATACACTTTCTGCGATGTATGCGGCACCTAGCGTGATCTGAATTCCATAATTTGTAGAGTAATTTTACTTATATTTTTGATACCCAAAATTAATAGTGAGGTTAGTAATGCATTATACAGTTGGTTTATAAATTATTTATTTAAAATTGTGTAGAATACACTAATTTTGGCAGTAGTATGTCAATAATTCCGGCTGTACTGAAATTGAAAATGAAACTAATATTTTTACTCACAATAGTCGGCGCTGCATGTACTGAAGGTGCTATTATACATGCAGCGTCATTTTGAATAGAGTTTAGCTTCATTTTTCAGTGGAGTTGAACGACCATTTACTTCCATAGACCCTGGCCTCCGCATTGAAACTGAACATATTATTGCATCAACTCTACCATAGTCGGTCCCAAAGCCCGGTTGAGAAAGGAGGAGGGAACACGCAAGATAAGGTGTAAGGTATCGTGCTGAGATCTGGGCGGCACAGCGTATATAAAAAAGTGTGTCATTGGGCGAAACCTCAATGCATTTAAACTTGCGTCAGGAGACGGGGGTAGCCCAATCCGTATGGATGATGAAGAAAAAGAAAAAGAGAAAAATGAAGGATCTGTTTACCTTCGGGTGATAACCGATCACAGGTTTCTAACCAAAAAAGAGGGGTTAATGTCAAGGTCCCTGCAGCTGTGGGAGTGGAAGGTGGCAGTGCTACCGCCACTCCTGGGGCGGCAGGGACTCAGCCATCAACACTCAGCAAAACACAAAAGCGAAACCGAAGGAAAGCAAAGAAACTGAGGTTTCAGAAAGCTGATGAACAATCAGCTAAAGAAACCTCTGGTTCAGCTACTCCGGGAAAGAAGAGGAAAAGACCTGTGGATTCTACCCCTTCTCCATTTAGTGTTGCAGCTAGTAAAAGATCAAAAGAGGATCAAGTAAGATCCTATAAACAGGCTGTTAGCAGCATCAAAATGGCCATTATCAAAAGGTCATTCCCCACAGAGAAGCTATCTGCTGACGAGGTCTCTCTCATTCAAATGGAGATCCTCGACAGAATAGATGCTATTCCTGAGGGTAAATTTTTACCAAGAATTAATCAGCAAAATTTATTAGCTGGCGCGTTGTTCGTTGTCTGTGAAGACGAGGAGATAACAGTATGGCTGATTAACTCTTTTGATAACAGTGACAAGGTTTTGAGGAAGGAACTCTCTTGCCTTAGTGATTAAGGCAAGTGAACTTCCAAAGCCAACTAAAGTGGCCTTCAAGACCAAGGACAACATCACGAAGGATGCTAATGTTCTTCTTCGGAGGATGAATCGCTTCAACCCCGAACTGAACACTAGTGAATGGAGAACCGTCAATAGACTGGTTGAACCTCATTCGACTAGATGGATCTTCGAGGTCTGAGAGCTCTTTAGAAGCCATCAAGAAGGCCAATTTCGTTGCCAACACTGGAATCGATCAGGGTATCTTAAAGATCCTGACTGATCCAAAGAAAAGATCTGATCCTGAAACTGAGAAGGATGCAAATTTGGAAGCAACCACTCAGACACACGTAAGTCCAACTAGAGATAATTTAAATAAACTTGTTGGAAAAGGGGACAATCTATCTGATATTGCGGCTGAACTAAGTGCACTTGATTTTGCAGAAACGACCTCAGAAAAAACACTTCAACTCCATCTCCAATGAATCTTGAGGATGTTGAGGTTGAAGATACTGATGAGGAACTGCTTCTTGGCACTGTTACCAGTCCCAGTGGAGGTAAGGGGACTTAATTTTTCCTCTGTCTGTTACTGTGGTTGTGCTTAAGATTATCCAGATAAACCTTCACCACAGTCGATCGGCCTCTGCGTTGCTTTACAACAAGATGGCTTGTGGTGAGGTTGACATGGCAATAATCCAGGAACCCTGGGTAAGGAATGGTAGTGTTGTTGGACTACCAAAAAGCTGTGGAAAGGTATTTTTTGACACATCTTCCAACAGACCCCGGGCATGCATTTATGTTAGAAAGGATCTGCATGCTATGTTCATGGTCAATAATTCCGATGGTGATAATGCAACAATTAAATTGAGCATGTCTGGTGAGAATAAGACCGAAATTCTCATAATGTCTTCATACTTTCCTTATGATGACAGTTTGTCCCATCGAAGAAAGTTGACGAAACCGTTGATCAATGTTTAAAGTTCAATCACAAGCTTATTATTGGTTGTGATGCCAATGTACACCACGTTGTTTGGGGAAGCCGTGATTGTAATCAAAGAGGAGATGAATTATTGGAATTCATCCTCCAAAAGAACTTGCAAATCATAAATAGAGGTAATGAACCCACTTTTGTGACTTGTAATAGGAAGGAGGTCATTGACCTCACATTATGTCTTGACAATACTACTGATTTTATCAGTAACTGGCTTGTAACAGACGAGGAATCTTTATCTGATCATAGATTTATTTGCTTTTCTATTACAGGCATCAGGCTTTTAAACAGGATGGAAAGGAGGCGGAATCCCAGAAACACTGACTGGGATTCATACCTTGAAGACCTGAAGATTGCAACGGAAGGTATATATAATAAAATGTCTTCGATGGTTGACTTGGAACTAGCTGTTACCCAGTTGCAACGTGCTATTGTCCAGTCTTACCATCAAAACTGTACAGTGAGGAAAACTAGCTTACCAAGACAGGTTTCTTGGTGGAATAAAGAGCTTAGTTTTCTTAGCAGAAGTAGCAGAAAGAACTTCAATAAGGCCAAAAAATTTGGTGAGTGGTCTCTTTATAAAGAAACCCTCACCAGATATAATATGGCAGTTAGGAAAGCTAAAAAAGATTCTTGGAATAATTTTTGCGGGAATCTAAGGGGCCTATCCACTACCGCAAAGGTAATGAGGATAATGTCCAAGGATACTGTAAATCAATTAAATACTGTTAAAAGAAGCGATGGCAAATTCACAGAATCATGTGAAGAAACATCGGCAGAAATGCTAAGAGTACACTTCCCTGGTTCAGTGCGTGTCAACGATTTGGAGACATCCATTTCTACTGGTAGATTTAAAACTAAGAATAAAAGGGAATGGGATGTTTCAAAGAAGATTGTTTCATACAATAAAATTAAATGGGCAATAAATTCATTTGACCCGATTAATTCCGATTCAGTTGCAGAAAGGAATTGACATTCTTGCACCCATACTATGTAAGATTTAGGCCTGGGTCACACAGGCGTAAAACGCCACGTAAATACGCCAACGTAAATACGTCGCAGAAAAAACGACGGCGTTCAGCTGTTCAAACTGAAAGCGTATAACGCGGCACAATTTGTGATGTCGTTTCGCTATTGGTTTAAAGCACGACATCACTTGAAGTAGCTTCAGCATGAATGCCAACATTATCGACCTTTATCACAATGTCTAGCAGTACAGGGCCGTAGCCATGATATTATCTTGGGAGGGGGGGGGGTTGATTTTCAAAAATTCCGGACCTTTTTTTGAAAATTTAAAATTTCCGGGCCTTTTTTTCAAAAATTCCACCGAATCGGGCCTTTTTCCATATTTGGGAAGCGGACCTTTTTCCATATTTGGGAGGTAGACCTTTTTCCATAATGGATTGGTCGTCGACCCCCCTCGACCCCCCTCCCCCCCCCCCTGGCTACGGACCTGCAGTATTTTAATAGCCACGACTTTATTTATCATACAGATAGCAAAACTTCCTCACCATTTCTACAAAGCATTCGCTATTGTACATCGCTCTCTTGTCGGCCATCTTGATGGCGGGCCAATCGCTCTTCTGATTGGCTGGATGCTCGGCGTACGATCTAACGCGACGTAAAAAGTTGAACAAATTTCAACTTCGGCGTAAAGCGCGGTGCCAAGCTATTTACCGGAAGTGACATCACTGGCGTCGTTACGTCGGCGTATTTACGCGGCGCTTTACGCCAGTGTGACCCAGGCCTTACAGAGTATGTTTGATTCAAGGTTATATTCCAGAGGGTTGGAGACAAACAAAAGTTGTTTTTATCTCCAAGCCTGGAAAATCAACTTACTTTGAGGTAAAATCTTTTAGACCTATTAGCCTCATCTCTTTTTCCTTAAGATATTGGAAAAACTGGTAGACAGATATCTTAGAGAGGAAGTTTAACAAATATTTGCGATAATAAGTTCGTTAAATTATTTCGATTTTTCATCATTTTCAAGAATCAAGAATTTTTCAGAGTTGTTCATTATATTCAATAATAAAATGTGATGATGTAAAGCTGTCGCTAAAGTTATATTGTTGTGAAATTTATTTTAAGATATCTTTAAGCTGTTGTATTCATGTGCCAGATTGTAAGTCTGTTTGAGTATTTAACATGCATGATTTATTTTCAAACGCCTTTGATAATAGTGAAATTTACAAATTAAACTACAACAGATGTGACAATTTGGGTAGACAATTTAACGTATAGAGAACATATTAATTCCATAAAATATACAAATAATAATCAAAATTTATTAATCATACCATTCACATAACAAAGGCGATGAAACCATGGAAATTCTAATCTAATCCAAAGACAATAATAAACATAGTAGCTCGGAAAATATGGAAATTTTTAAGGCTAAACAAGCAAATAAATCATGCTTATTAAATACTCCTGCAGTAATGAAAATTCCCGCAGTTTCAATGAGGTAATTGTAAACGTCTCCGTACTCTACATAGGCCCAAAGTGAAAAATCGTTCATCCACTCTTTCCTTCGTTGTGTAAGGGTCTTTTACAGGGTGATTCAGTCAATTTCTGACCATTTCAGTACTATGATTTATTGACCCATTAATGTTTACAAACTTAGCATTTCAGTATGATATTTTAGGCAGTTCGGAGTTTTTATTCCCGTGGAAAAGTCTTGATGATATGCTCAATGTGGCCACCACGAACGTTTTGAACTGCTCGCAGCCGAATGGTGAAGTTGTTCATAACTCTATCCAGGATTTCTGCATCCACAAGGGTGCAGCAGTCGACGATGCTTTGTCGCAACTGGTCTAGGGTTCTTGGTGCTGTAGTGAACACACTGTCTTTAAGAAACCCCCAGAGATAAAAATCACATGGGTTTAGGCCAGGACTCGTAGGGGGCCAAAGAAAGCCACCCCCGAATAGATCTGGAAACCTGTTTGAAATGACACGATTTCCGAATTTCTGATTGAGAAAGTCTAGCACTTCATTAGTGGTGTGAGGCCTAGCCCCATCCTGTTGAAACCATTGATGTCGAAGCGGTATACGCCTCCTTCGCAGCTCGGGGATGAAGAAGGTTTCCAACATGTTAAGGTAAGCCTGTGACGTTACGGTGCCCTCAAAAAAGAACGGACCAATGATGCCTCTTTTGGAAATCGCGCACCAAGCCATAACCTTTCGTGGATGAAGAGATGACTTATGGATCTCATAAGGGTGCTGGGAACCCCAAAAACGAACGTTGTGTTTATTAACGTCACCTGACAGATGGAAGAAGGCCTCATCTGACACCCTGTCACGTGTATATAATGATTAAAGTGAGTATGCGCAGTGGAATATATGACACGCAGACAGATGACATACAAAAGAAATAAATGGTTTATTAGAAAGATATCAATAACCAAAAATTAAATAAATAAGCCTTAATTCAAAGCTAAAATATAAACTATGCAATTAAGGTTGCTTAGGAAAAAAACTTCTTCCTTAAGCTACATGAATAATATCTTATAATCAATCCGGTAAGTAATACATGTTGACATTTATCAAACAACGCAATAATTGATAAATGAATAACCACTGATAAACAGTCTGGGAGGTAATGTGCGGAATATAAAACACCCAAATCCTTAATTAATAAATATTCACAATAATAAAATGAAAGGTAGGTATAACTATTATCCAACCGCTAATCCAATATTAACAATAAAGGTAAGTATAAATATTATTGCAGCACAATTCTACAGATTAGTGTATTTCCGCTATATGCTGTTGACCTTAGCAGAATACTAAATATCTATAATTATATACGACATAAAAATTCGGCCCCAAAGTTCATAGCAAAACGTATTACATAAATGCAAGTATGACTAAAGACAGTACGCTAGTTGCGTAAATAACGTATGTAAGATGATTGTCTTAAGACTAACACCTGAACCAAACGATTAATAAGGTTCAATAATCAAAGCTGAGTCCAGGGAATCAATTCATCCAATGTCCGTCTAACACAAAGTCTTAACCACTGAATCAAAATATAACTCTAATCTGACTTTATAATGAGGTAACAACCGCTAGACATAATTATAAATACAACGTATTACATAAAACAAGAGCTCACTCGTCGCTATTCAAACCACGTGGGCGAAACAGCACCAAAATTAAAAACTCACAGGAGCAAAATACTTTCGCCGGTTTCCTACGGACGAGCCCTTAGCACACCCTGAGTACGCACACAAAACATCAATACTAACTATTGAGAGCACACTTCAGGTAAGGAAAACCACATTTCCCTCGCCGAATTTAATACTCGGAAAACAAACGGGAGAATTTGTGCACTATCATAAAGCGCACTCTTTTTAGCACGCCAAACGTTTCACGTAGGTGAAGCCCAATGCACTCTCCAAGTAGGCGGCCATGCCACCAGGCCATAAACACTGCACACTAGAGCTCGTTTTAGCTCGTAGCATGTCAGCTCTGGGAAACACTCCCTCGCCATGTGGGAATTCTTGCCCAATATAAATTGAATGCTTACCAGCATTAATGTTGGAAGCTCCGGGACTCGGGATACCAGTCGTGGAGGTCCAATGAAGCGCGTAAACTCGGCTTTATGCTCGCTTGTCGGGAATTTCGCCGTAAATAGGTTCCGTTCATGAGTCGTGGCGTTGATCACCCTGTCCTCAATGAAAGGCCGGGACGCTCGATCCTCTGCAACAGGCTGCTTGGAGACCCTCTCCGTACCCTCGATGGCTAGCAGATCTCTTCCCCGTCTGAGATTTTCCATCTGCCGTGAAGGGAGCTTTTTAGCTCTTTCTCCATCGCCTTCCACATAACGAATCCCCTGATTGTCGCATTCGCTCGCCTCACGACGAAACTCCCGCTCCTTCTTCTGATTGGTCGACGTGTGTCGCATTTGCTGACGCTTGTGGTTTCGTCCATCTTCCGGTTTCGTTCGGTAGAAGAAACGAGACCGGTAGCGATGGACGACGCCACCGGAATTCGGGGTGTTATTCGAATTCCGTGACACACCCACAGGTTGTCTACAATGTCCTGATTGGCTTCCATTTCTGCTCCAAACTCCATCGCAAATTGTTGTCGCTTCTGTCTTCCAGTGTCTTTTAACTCCTGATAAACATGGATTTTATACGGGAACAGGTTGTAAATCCTTTCTCAAAATTCGCCACGTCGTGGTATACGACAGCCCTTCTTCAATGGATAGGCGGCGAACAGATTTTTTGGTAGGGGAATCGACCAATCTTGTGCGAACATTTTCGACAACTTCGAACGTTCGAACACGAGCTTCGCTCCCGCCTTTTTTCTTGCCTTTAACACATCCAGTGATACGAAATTGCTTGACAAAATTCATGATTGCTTGCCTCCCTGGTGCGTCTCGACACTTATACTCCTTCCGGAACTTTCTTTGCACGGTTACAGGTTATTTTGTTTCGAAATACCATTCGGCAACCTTGCATTTCTGCTCTGTTGATAAAGCGGGCGCCATTTTTCAACAATACAATTTTCATGCAGCGCCGTTGCAACAATACAAACTCCAACTATTTAGAAATTCGATATGGCGCTCATATTCTTTCAATTGTTTATCCCTAATGCACGTCATTCGAGTGAAATGGTCAGAAATTGACTGAATCACCCTGTATATAAATTCCTTCGCCAAGTTTAAGTTTTTTAATGTATCTTGTCCTTGAGGGATAATCTAATTGTTTTGCATAATTAGGCAACGCAAATTTATAGGTTGATATCCATGAATGTCGTATCTCAATGCAAGCAAACCCTGCATTCTCAGCCATGGCTTGCCCCGCAATATGGCGGTTAGGGCAGTGTGACGTCAGTGCGACGTCACGAGATTATGCTCCGTTGGCTTCACTTTGTTGGCGATGTTAACAATAGGATTCGGAATCTACCTTTAATATACTTCATTGCCTCGAAGCGGAAAAGTCACCTGACTATCTGAGTCCGAACAACAATCCAACCTTCATTGTATCCACCTTGAATGTTAACAATCAGTATTTTTCCGTTTGTTAGAAACAATGAAAGTTGGATTGTTGCTAGGAGTCAGAATCTGGAGCTGAATCTCCAAACATCAGGTAAAGATATTATTTGAAAAAATGGAAGGAAAAATTCTGCGACCTGGATTCGAACCAGGAACCTTGAGTGTCATATACTTGACGCCTCTACAAATTGGGATATCGCAAACACACGTACAGCCGAGCTGTCATTAAGTGTCTTAAAGACAACCAAGTTGTCAACGTGGAAAGCCCAATGGGAGGCGGGATTAAAATTTTCTGATGGTTGGAGAGGAGAAATTCTCGTTCTGTGAGCCGGGTGCCCGCCTTCCATTGGGCTTTCCACCTTGACAACTTGGTTGTCTTTAAGACACTTAATGAAGCGAATCAACTAACTAACTAGTCAATGAAGACCATTGGCGACTTTTTGCCATTTGATGCCACAGTCGCCCAAGCCATCGCTCCCACGCACAAGCCATTTAGATTGTTCAAACACCTCCAGGAATATTAATGAATCCTATGAGAAGTTGCTGTCATTCTAAGGGTTATTACGTGCCCCCATCCTGAAGAATTTATCATCAGACTAAATGATCACTTTGTCATGGCACTTTCGATTTCCTCCAACATCTTCTTTGCTCTCTCAAGCCATTGTAGGTTATATCAAGTTGACATCAGGCCTAGATCCTCGTGAATAATCCTTCTCAAACTCTTATCAGAAACAGTAAGTTTCAGCCATCTTTCTCGTGCTCCACCGAGGATTTCTGTTCATTCGGTTCCGAACGATATTGATCAGCTGTTTTGTACGGGATGAGAGCTTTCGTCCAGGGATTGCTTGCTAAGAGTTGTCCTACTCTCACTGAAACATTTCAAACACCAATCATTTTTACAACAGCTTTCGAACTGCATCCAGCTTTTTTTTAAAGCAACAATTTCATCCGTTTTGTTATGTGAGTGTCATATAAGATAATTGTTGTTCTTATGTGTACTAAGCACACGGATCATCAGGATGTACTGCGCGGATTGCACGAGCGTCATCACCAAATTATTTTAAAACTAGAATATTTTACAATACAAGTACGTATTCGGACAGCATAGGGAGCCCTGAAGAAAAGGATAAAAGGGAGAGAACGTTAGAAGATTTTACGGACTCGACCAGTAAGAGATCGAGAGGGGAAGAGCTCCCGTTGGAGCCGGAGGACGGAAAGAAGGAAAGCTGTAAACTAAGAGGACGGCGAATGAAAGATGAAGCGAGTTTACGGAGCTGCAAAACATTAATGAGAAGGTTAGTACAACTAATCCTTTACATCATGACATGATTAAACTGAATAAGACTACAAGCCAAGCATTCCAACGTTTGCTTAAAGACTATAATTATTATTGTAATTATAATGACAATGACTCTGATATTGTAAGTTGCGTTCTTCCTTCCCCCTCTCGAACGGATTGGTTGACTCGCTTAGAGTTAAATGGTTTGATTGAAACAAGTACGAAAGAAACTGTTCGAACAACATTTTAATTTATTTCAACCTTTAAGATTCGTAGGATATTTTCCTAAAGAAATGTCTGCGTAATACAGTGATAATATTGGTGTGGCTAGATTCAATTGTATTAATTATCTTGGATTCAAGTTCATACTTAAAATTAAAATGCGCTTATCGAATTGTGTATTGAAGACTAGGCTATTCTTGTTATTTATTCTTGTGTGATTTAGAATTTAATTGGGACTGGCGTTTATTCTTAATGAACTATTTTATTGCTCTTTACAAGAAAACTTAAAAAGCTACAAAAATAAGTAGACATCAAGTCGTTTTTTACATTAATTTCTCTTACATCCAAGAAAACCAGAGCTGTTGCTATTTCATATAATTTCCAAGATTATTGCGTTATTGCTTGGATACATTATAGTTCCTTATAATAATTCTATTTTATGATATTATTTTCATGTGGAGCTACATGGGGAAGAGTCCACTAGAAGCTTCTGTGTCCACATCTCTGCTAAGACGGAAGTAATGTTTTCTACTTGGGAATCGATACAATAATATGCAGTTTGCGAAGTGCAAATAATCTAACAATACTTTGATCAGAAGAAAGGAAGAAATTAAATAAGCCTATTGTTAATTTCAAGCGTTTCCTTTTATTATATATTTCTGTAATTCCATATTAAGCGTCGGATTTACATAACGTCCTTACTCTTGGCTTAAATTCATATAATTTTGTTTGTCAAGAAATTTTATTTATATTATAGAGTTCAAGATGGAACTTTAAAATCATCAACTAACAATAAGAAGATTATTGAGTAACATTGGACTTTAATTTAGTATTTAATTTAGTATTGCTAAAAGTTAATTTATTTACTTAATAAAATTCTTTTTATTAAAAAATTAACTCGCCCTAATTTGTCCTCCATATATATTAATCATTTTCAATTGCTTTCACTGGAGTTTATTCGTGACAGCGGACATTTTTACGAAATTACAATGCGATTTGCATAAATCCGTGATGAATTACGAATAAATAAATATTTCCGCCTTACCCTATACAACTCTTTCTAATTTTCGAACTCTTAAAGCTCCATTCCTTTCGAGGCTTCACTTGCTCTTCCAATTAGAGGTTGCTATTGTCAACAGCAGCTAAAACACAGGTGGTAAATAGTGTCTACCATAATCGAATATTCTGTGTGATAGTCTACAAAAATGTGAAAACTAAAATAAAAATTAAAATACGATCCTCCAATCAATGAAGTTATTTTAAGTTATCTTCATATTTCATGATTTAATTTTTCATTTTGTTTTTAGCTAGATAAATGAAACTCTTATTTCTAATTACTTCTGGAAATAGATAAAAATTTTAAAAGATAATGATAGCAGACGATAAAATTAGAGGAATCAATATCAACAGATTTTCGATATTCGGCTGCCATCTCTTGGTGGGTTTTAGAGGTTTTGAGTAGATACGCCCACCAAAATAAATATCCACCACATCTTGTTTTCAGTGCGTGAATTTAGGAAATTTTATCTTAGCATAGAACTAAATTATACATATTCTTCAGGATTGAAAAACTTCCTCTAGTTAAAAAGACAAGCCTACAAACCATACCAAATCTAAACTTATTATTTCTGAAACACAATAATCTATTTCAAGCTATATTTATATATTCTACTCCCCCTACAAAAACCAACGAAAAGAATGCTAAAAGAGTATGCCGCACTGAGTGACTATTTTATTACAGTAGATATGGCCTTGTAGCAACGTTAACAGCTTCAGTTAGGAAGCAATCATTTGATCGCAGTTTAAGTGAAGCAAGTGGGTTTTGGAGCTCTTAAAGTCATTAAATAACGGACCAGCACAATAGAAGTCTGATTTTGGAACCCAATTCGCGTATAAAATATAACAGCCAACGATTTGTACGGGTAGGGTTTTTTCATAAGAATTGCAGTGGCTAAAAGTAATAGTGTGTCCATTGAATACAAAATGCAGCCATGAGAAGGTAATAACTGATGACACCGCCAGATGGCATGACAATCTAATGCGCCGACAATTACTCTAGAATGCATGGCATTCAATGTAAGTTTAACAGCATTAACGCTTTAAAAATACTTGTTTAATAAAATAAAATAAGTTTGTAAATGTTCGGTTTCTCAGTTTAAATTTCTGTTTGATACGAAAATTTTGTATTCCTTTTAATGTTTTGTGTTTCCGTGCTTCACCACGAGAGGCCGGTGTGTATAAAAATAAAATGGCGAGAAGCGGGAGAATAAGTTTTTCTTTCTCTCGTTTTCTTTTCTGAGACAGTGATCATTTACTACATTCAACATTTTTGGTCCTTCGAACCGGATGTGCCGAGTCGGATCTGCTGCGATCCAACAACTATAACATTTGAGTGAGAACTGACAACTTTCTTTTTCATTAACGAAGCATGGAGGCCTTAGTGCGAAAACGCGTCATTACGAAAGCTTCCTTCACGAGAATTGAGAATACTGTCGCTTTACAGGTAACAAAAGAGCAAATACAAGTGCGATTAGAGAGACTAAGAGAATTGTTGGAACGTTTTGAAGAAACGCAAAATGAAATTGAGTCACAATGCCAACCAAGTGAAATGAAGACGCAAATAAACGAGCGAGAGGAGTTTGAAGAGAAGTACATGACCTTCAGAGCGACCCTCTTAGCAGCTCACGTAGCGCTTATCCATTCCTCAGCAACAGCGATGCCTTCAAATTCAACTAGTTCAACTAATTTAGCACAGCATGTTCAGCTTCCAAAGATTAACCCTTTCACTGCCCAAAAAAAATTGATGAACTTCACCAAAAACCAACTTTTGATACTTGGCCATATTATTATAATTACAAATGCTGTAAATAATATTCAGTCCAAGTCCAATAAAATACGTATAAATTCATAAAAACAATGTTTATTCATTATACATAACTAAAAATTCAAAGTAATTTTGATGAACATGTAAGAATGATACAATGGAAAATGAAGAAAAAATCTAAAAATCAATTTCACCAATAATCAAGTATGCTTTTCCATAAAACAAGGGTAAACACACATGCCTGGATTCTTTGGACAAATTGCGCATTGATAACGAGATTGTTTGCGTATTTTTTTAGAATGACAAACCACACATCTTTTCATCATCACTTTTGTTTTTTCGGTTGATGGAACCAGTTCTAAATAATGTTGTTTATCAGGGTTGATATTTGGTTTAGTTATATTTAGTTGTGGATCACCAAGCAATTTTTTATGACGCTGTTGCGAAATTGAAGCAAATTGATTTTTTTGTTAGTTGCCATTTTGTACAATAAATAAGCATTCCAAATGCATATATCAAACAAATGAAAAAGAATTTTTCTATACCAGCGTACTGTTTTTGATCTGAATGATCAATCCCCACCCATATACAGGGTGTAACTAAAGGTGTGTTACAAACTTTGGGGAATGATAGAACTGGTCAAAATAAGCATTTTTTGTTCTATGAACATTGGTCCACAACTGCATTGTTTAAGAGTTATAGCAACTGTTCAAAATGACGCCCTTCAGCATCAATGCAGGCTTGCATTCGTCGCTGTACGTTGCAAGACACCCGTTGCAGCATCTGCTGGGAGTCCCTGATGTTGTCGGCTGCTACAGCCAATCGTGCGATGAGTTCCTCCACTGAATTAACCATTGTTTCGTACATCAGGGACTTTAGGTGGCCCCACACAAAGAAATCCAATGGTGTTAGGTCTGGTGATCGTGGCGGCCAGGTAACTGGACAACCCCGTCCAATCCAACGATCGCCAAACGTATCAGTGAGGAAGGCCCGGACATGCTGTGAGAAATGTGGAGGTGCACCATCATGTTGGAACCACATTACTTGACGGATGTTAAGAGGTATGTCATCCAACAGTTCAGGCAGCACCTCCTGAAGAAAGACGAGGTAGGTTTGTGCATTCATACGAGCTGGGAGAATGTACGGCCCAATGAGGCGATTGCCAACAATACCAGCCCACACGTTGACAGAAAATCGTTGCTGGAAGCGCCTTGTCGAAATGGCATGTGGGTTGATACGGATATTCCGGTGGTTGAAAATGCCTTCCCTGGTGAAGGTTGCTTCATCAGTGAACAGCACCTGCTGTGGGAATGCTGGTTCCTCTCTACAACGTGCAAGAAACCATCTGCAGAATGCCATACGTGGTGCAAAGTCAGCAGCTCCAAACGCTTGCACTCGTTGCATACGAAACGGATGAAACAGTTGGTCATGCAGAACTCGCCAAACAGACATGTGATCTGTGTTCATGATGTGTGCAAGCGCACGGGTGCTACATGTTGGTCTTTCGTGAACTCTACGAAGTACAGCTTCTTCGAATTGAGCGGTACGACGGGTGCGAGCGCGACCGTGCGACGCATCACAGCTACATTTCCTGTTGCTCGTAGATGTCGCACAAGCCGAGCAAACATTGTGTGAGCTGGCTGACGACGTTGTGGAAACTGCGGTCTGTACAGACGACAAGCAGCCCTTCCATTACCGTCTGCAGCACCGTACACTAACAACATGTCAGTGCACTCGTTAAAGGTGTAGTCCATATCCGGATGCGATCACACACGTTAGATTTTTTAGTGTGCAGGATCTGCTTGCATGGTAATGTGATGGTGTGGTCATGTTACTTTAAAAATTTACATGACCATACCATAATTCAGAAAGGGGTGTGTCATAAGCCTGCATTGATGCTGAAGACGTCATTTTGAACAGTGGCTATAACTCTTAAACGATGCAGTTGTGGACCAATGTTCATAGAACAAAAAATGCTTATTTTGACCAGTTCTATCATTCCCCAAAGTTTGTAACACATCTTTAGTTACACCCTGTATTTGTTGTAGTCAATCACTGAAGTCGGTTTTTTCTTTCTCCTGTTTTCGACAATTTAGAACTTCAGCCATTTCAGCTTTATGAACAGAACTTATCATCAAAACATACCGACGATCTCTCCATTTTGTTACTAGCACTTCTTTTTTTCTCTTCCATATCATCTCTCCTTTTTTTATTTTTTTTGTTGTAACATCTTTTGGGTTATTTTTTCTGTTTTTTTCGCAAAGTTCCGCAAACTCCAGTTTTCCTTCGCAGTAAAGTTTCTGTCGAAGACACAGAATTATAAAACTTATCCATATATAAAACATGTCCTTTGTCAAGATAATTTGACATTATGTTCAAAACAACAGTATCAGCATGTCCCATTCCAGGAATTCGATGTTCATCACGGCCAGTGTAAACAATTATGTTTAGAATGTAGCCTTCTGGTGAGGTTAGTTCATATAACTTGATTCCAAACTTGTGTTTTTTCCCTTTATATATTGGCGAAAACGCAATCTTCCTTTCCACAAAACCATTGCTTCATCAAGAGAAAGTTCTCTAAAAGGATAATAAGCTGATTGCACATTTAGCAAAACCATATCCCAAAATGGTTCGAATTTTAGCAAGAGGGTCCTCGTTATCTGTAGCTTGTGCACCAGTACATCTTAGCATTCGCAAAATAATTTCAAATCGGTTTCTTGACATGATTTGTCCAAAAATTGGGTGATAGTAAAGAGAGTCATGACTCCAGTAATCACTGAGTTGTGGAACGTCGATATTTCCAGTTAGTCCACACAAACCTAAACATGCCTTCATTTCATCTTTTGAAACATCTTTCCATCTTTTGAGTCTATCACTCCTATTTTTATGAGAAATAAAAAATTCGTTTCCCCTGATATTGGTTTCTTCCATCAGCATGTTGACAATATTATCATCAAGTAACAATGAAAAAACGTCATAGGGTTCAGCATCAGGTGATATTGGAATTTTTAATCCTGAATTTTCAGCAAAAACCAAATTTGGAGGATTATCATCGGTGTCTGTCCAAGCATCTGAATGCGGCAAATCTTCATCAGATTCTAAAAAAAAATGTGTAAATTTTTTAGATAAAATTTGCATATTTCATATAATGCAAACATGCATGAAATGGCAAATATTACAATATGACATTACCACTGGTAATCGATTCTGAAGATGAATCATCTATAATATGTGTTTGATTTTGATCAACATATTCTTCTTCATTACTATCAGTTGATGAAGAATATCTTTCATCAGATATTTCATCTTGATTATCAAAAGATAGTTGCATTTGATCAGTTTCAGAAACATCAGGAGGATTTGGATAAATGGGTGAATTATTTTCGTCATCTGATTCTGAATCTGTACAACTTCTGTACCTTTTACCATAAAATCTACGAGATTCCATTCTTCATAAACCGAAACTTTTGAAAGGCTTCAAATAAAACAGACAAACTGCTTGAAATCACGTGCTAAAGCTCTGATGATCAGGTGATTAGGATGCTTTGCAAAGAACTGCTGCCACCTAGCGTCAAAAAAAGCAATTGCAAAAAAAAATTGCAATGAAACAAGGAGCTTGTCTTCTATGCCCATGCGCAATATCAAACCTTTCGCTTCAAACCGAAAAGAAAAAAAATTGCTAACTTCAATGCTGCACATGTCAAGTTAACTGGACACTGGCGCAGGAAATGAAACATATAATGTCCAGTGAACTGGACATGGGCAGTGAAAGGGTTAACCTACCTTCGTTTGATGGTAAATACACAGAGTGGAATACATTTTATGACTTATTTAAGAGCTTAGTCGAGCACAATCCAACGTTAAATAATGTACAAAAAATGCAGTATCTTAAATCTGCAGTGGTGGGGGGGCCTCAACGTCTCATAAAAGCTTTACCAATTACAGAAGCAAATTATCCAGAGGCAATAAAGTTATTAAGTGATCGTTACGACAACAAGAGAGTAATTGTACAAGCTCATGTTGCAGCGTTATTCGATGCTCCAACGGCTACAAGTGCATTGCGTGCGTTAGTAGATACAGTTCAAGAACATGTGAGAGCTTTAACTGTTTTGAAACAAGATACTAACAACTGGGATCCTATCCTAATTCACTTGGTATCTTCAAAGCTAGATCCTGAAACAAGGAAACAATGGGAGTTAACACAACAATCCGCTGAGGCTTCAAAATTTGAGGAACTTAGAGAATTCATAGAGTCGCGCTGTAGAGCACTAGAGATCACAATTCACAAAAAAAATAGAGCAGAACTCAAAAAACAACAATCTTCATCCATGTCTCTTGTGACATCAGAGAAAGTGTGCATTAAATGTAGCGAAATGCATCCATTGTATAACTGTCCAACCTTTTCTCGACTTCCAGTTTCAGAAAGAGTGAAATTCGTCAAAGACCACAAACTATGTTTCAATTGCCTGAGTCCTTCGCATTTGGTCAATAAATGCAGGTCACGAAGTGTAGACATTGTGGCAAGCTGCATCATTCAACCCTGCATTTCGATACTTCACTTCCAAACAATGTGATGAGTACACAAATTTCCAGTGACAATGCATCGAGCCCGCAACCAGAACGTGAAACCGTGGCATTATTTTCAAATGTAAAAACCGCTATTTGTGTAATTCTGCCAACAGCAGTTGTCATCATCAAAGATGCTGCCGGACGACTAACCAAGTGTAGATCTTTGATCGACAGTGGCTCACAGGTAAACTTCATTACTGAGAGATTGCGTAACCAACTGCAATTACCCTTGTTCAAACATTCTAAAACTGTATGTTGCTTAGAGTCAACAGTTGTAACTTCTGCTACCAGAGCTACCAACTTCGAAGTGTTGTCACGTGTGTCGCCCAACTTTACAGCAAGTGTGAGTGCTATTGTTTTGAGGAACATTTCAACACAAATACCTGCAGTGACTACCCAACCCCAGCAAGGGTGGAGTCCACCATCTTCTCTGGCAGATCCTAATTTGCTGCTTCAGGGACGAGTTTAACATTTTGTTAGGAGATGATATCTTCGCTCAAATCATTAAACAAGGAGTGAAAAGAGATTCTTCAGAACTTACATTCATTTGGCTGGTTGGCCATGGGTACATCTCATGCTTCTGCGCCCAAAGTCCAGAGAGCATTTCTTGTCCAAACCTTAGAAAAAACTTTACAGCAGTTTTGGGAGATTGAGAGTGTTCCTACTGGCATGAAACTTCTGAGGAAGAGCAAGCTTGTGAAACTCATTTTTGTGAAACAGTCAAGAGAAACGAGGACGGAACCTACGTCGTGTCATTACCAATCAGGTCTTCTCACCACATACAAAAAAATCGATTTTGGAAATTCCCGAACCTTGGCCATACAGAAACTCAATGGTATAGAAAAGCGTCTAAGCAGCAGTCCAGACAGAAAACAGCAATATCATGACTTTATGAAAGAGTATGAGCAACTTGGTCACATGCAAGAATGTAATCCTTCTTCAGCGACAGAAACCACTTACTATATTCCACACTTTGCAGTGCTTCGAGAAGACAGTGCCACTATCAAATTGAGAGTAGTTTTCAACGCATCAGCTACATTGACACTAATACATCGTTAAATGAACACTTATTGGTTGGTCCATTCATTCAAAACAGTTTGATGACAACCATAATGCGTTTTAGATTTCACAAGATTGCGTTGACAGCAGATATCGAGAAAATGTATAGACAAATATGGATATCTTCGGAGCAACACAGCCTTCAACGAATTGTTTGGCGAGAGATAAACAATCAACCTGTCAGAGATTATGTATTAATGACTGTCACTTATGGCACTGCATCTGCACCATTCCTTGCAACGAGAGTCTTGCAACCGTTGGCAGAGGATGAAAAGCCAAACTTCCCAGTGGCCGCAACTATTCTTCAAAATGACTTTTATGTGGATGACCTCATCTCTGGAGCTGAATCAGAAGACCAAGCAGTGTATCTACAAGATCAATTGACGAGATTATTAAAAACAGGAGGTTTTAACTTGAGAAAGTGGAACTTAAACAATGACAATGTGTTGCAGCATTTGAATGCAGACCAAAGGGGAATTTCTTTACCTCACACGAATCTCTTTAAAACGTTGGGACTCCAATAGGACCCTTACGCAGACGTTTTTACCTTCACAAGTCAGTTTTGCAAAAAAATACTACTACGAAAAGAACTGTGCTATCCGATATGTCTAAATTGTTTGATCCTTTAGGATGGCTGGCTCCAATTGTCATCAAGGGTAAGATGCTCATTCAACAATTATGGGCTTCAGGAGTTGGATGGGATGATGGGCTTCCCAAACCAATCGAAGCTAAATGGAACCATCTTCGAGAGGGACTGGAGTTACTTTCTAATATTACGGTACCACTTTACCTACATACACCAAGTAAAGATGACGTCGAACTTTACTTATTTTGCGACGCTTCAGAAAATGCTTACGGAGCTGCAATTTACTTACGTGTTTGTAAATTTCACTCACAGCCAGTAACTTCATTATTGTGCTCCAAAACACGTGTTGCACCGATTAAACAATTAACATTACCAAGATTAGAGTTGTGTGCTGAGCATCTTAGAACTAAACTCTACAAATAGGTCAGTGAGACACTCACTCTTCCAAAACTTATGCTTGGACAGATTCGACAATTGTCCTCCATTGGCTGTCAGACATTCCTCGACGCTGGAAATCGTTCCTCGCCAATCGAGTAGCAGAAATCCAGGCAATTCTTCCAAGAGCTTACTGGAAACATGTGCCTTCCAATCAGAACCCAGCAGATTTATGCTCCCGAGGGGCAACTCTTGAGCAACTTAAGACGTCCACACTGTGGTGGCATGGGCCAGAAGATTTAGCTAAACTAGTCATGAACCCTACAGCTACTACTGAGCTACAGTCAGACAAATTTGATCTTGAGATTCGGCGTCCTGAGCACCTTTCGTATACTGCCACTTTCGACGTGATTATTAGTAAAAGTTCATCTCACGGTTTTCATCATTTACTAAACTGTGTCGAGTTATTGCTTATTGCTTACGTTTTCTCAACAATTGTCACGGACATGAAAAACGAATGGGACCTTTAATGGTCACAGACTTGGATCAAGCGTTAAAACGATGCATCAAATTGACCCAACATCTTAGTTTTCAAGGGGAAATCAGTGCCTTGAGAAAAAAAGAGACCACTACCTCGTAACTCTTCACTTCTTTCTTTACATCCCTTTTTGGACAATCACATCATTTTGAGAGTAGGAGGAAGACTCAACAATGCAAACTTAACCTATGATGAAAAACACCCAATCATTCTTCCTCATAATTCATGTTTAACTTATCTTATAGTGGAATATGAACATAAGAACCATTTGCATGCTGAACAGACCTTATTATTAGCAATTCTACGAAGACGGTTTGGTTCGCGTGGTGGAAGTCAAGATTTCACAAGGACTATTTTTACGCCCAATTAGTAAACTTTCTTTACTTCCAGATTTTTATTGAATTTATTGTAATTCAAGGTGGGCGGTATGTTCGGTTTCTCAGTTTAAATTTCTGTTTGATACGAAAATTTTGTATTCCTTTTAATGTTTTGTGTTTCCGTGCTTCACCACGAGAGGCCGGTGTGTGTAAAAATAAAATTGCGAGAAGCGGGAGAATAAGTTTTTCTTTCTTTCGTTTTCTTTTCTGAGACAGTGGTCATTTACTACATTCAACAGTAAACTTAAAATAATATGCAGAGAAACCAATTAAATGAATTTCAAAGCAGTAATCGTTTTATTTATTATTTAATCAAATAGCCATTTTTCTCATTTCTCGGTTGGTTTACATTTACTTTACGGTTTCGTTGTGTCTCTAAATTAAAATTTAAAATATAATAATATAACCTAGGACGATTATTATTAATGATACGAGTGGAATTAAAATGCCGAATTATTTGATTTGATTTTGAAAGTGGAAGATGCATTCACAGTGTGAAACAAAATTGCATTCAGATATGCTAAATAATATTGCAAAATGTTTGTCTGTGATACGTATAAATCCTGCCGGATGCAATCTCCATAACACTGTAGTAACAAATAGCATTATCAAGTTCTACGTTCTTACGCGCTTGCACTTTCTAGTAAAAACACTAGACAAAGAAAAAAGTGCAAAACGTGAGAAAAGTAAATTTTTAAAGCTCAGACGTACTCAATTAAAATATTGCATATTTGATTTTATTTAGTTACCATATGTAAAATGAATATAATAAAAATACTAACCACACTAATAAATTATTACGTAACAGTTATATAGGTTAGGTAATTAGATCGCAAAAATGAGTTAAGAACAAAATGAATAATTAACAATGTTACTGTAAAAAACATAATTTATAAAATCACAGAAAATCAAAATTTATAAATTATGAAAAATTGTAATATATAAAAAGAAAATTTCAATTTAAAAACCATTACACTTTTCCATATATTTATCTTCTGCGCTTAACTTTTTATAACAACAGCTATTCGATTAAATAATAAATAAAACGAATACTGCTTTGAAATTCATTTAATTAGTTTATCTGCATATTATTTCAAGTTTACAATCTTATTTTAGTTTATTAAACAAGTATTTTTAAAGCGTTCGTGCTGTTAAACTTACATTGAATCCCATGCATTATAGAGTAATTGTCGGCGCATTAGATTGTCGTGCCATCGGGCGGTGTCATCAGTCATGATGACGCGAAATCAGTGGCAATGGGCACACTATTTCTTTTAGCCACTGTAATAAGAATCCCGCTTCTATCTGGATAATGGGCGCAGCAACGGACTGATAGAGACCTGCGTTATGATTCGCCGTATGGTTCCGCCACCTGACATTATGATAAGGGAAGCAATTGCACAATCCAGTCCCGCTCATGTCTACTACAATTCCCGGTACAATAGTCAGCCATCTATACTCGTACATCTCTAATAGCATTGGAATCTGCTGTTGTGCTTTATCTCCAGGGTCCGTCTAAAACGATGATGCACATCTGCACTTGGGACGAATCGTTCTATGTTGGATAGCTAAAGTTAAAGTATTCCCCTGCCTCCCTGACCGTGAGTTCACCAATTATTTTATCTATTGAACATATCTGGTCCATGATGGCACAATGACACATCATCGACCATGAACTTACAAAATGTTAAAATGTCTCCACGTTTAACATTATTAATTTCACACATTCACACACACACACACACAAACACACACACACACACACACACACGCATTTGTTTAACAGAAGTGATGTTCTTTATTCATGTCAATTTAGCTTCGCCAGAGTTTGTAAACATTCCAAGAAGAAGCTTTAGCTGTGACAAAAGTATCACGTGCACGTACCCAATGTCAACAATGCTTAAAAGATAAACAGAAAGTAACGGTGTATTCATTCTTGACGAATCGATTGTTATATGATATGCCATTATCTTGATATTATTTGCGGTCACTGCTTTAGCACGTGAATCGACTTGAATAGTCCACGAAAACGCCTAAAAAGTTGATACAGCCGAGCTAAGACCTTGGTGGTTATATTTCTGAATACAGAATTTGAAAAGGTTAATCAGTTTTCAAGTTATCGTGCAATGGCAGACGGACGGGCGGACGCTCGGATAAACGTACAGATCAAGCGTGCATTCTTATAAGTAGCTAAAACTCCTAATAAAATGATAGACCCTGTGTATAGTGAAACTGCTTATAGCGCTCTCTGTCAAATCAAAAGACAAGATGAAGAATCCGACAAAAGAGCCCCTAGAAATTATGAAGTTTGTTTTTAAAAGGGCTGAATGTCCAAGAAATTCATACAGAAATGTCCAGTATAATTGATGACTACTGTCCTTCCTACGACAGAGTTAAAAACTGTCGTTTTGGTCCTGATCTCGAACACGTGGATGCCTTTCGCAACATCGACGAATCTCAACTAGGGGGATAGCAAACAAAGCGAGGATTTCTCGTGAACGCTTAAGTTAAATAATCTGCGAGTTATTGGACATGAAGAAGCTCAGCTAAATTAATACCGAGCGCGTCTCCAAACACCCCTCTCATTACCCTATTAAAAAGTAGCTGACCTGCGCTTCAAACTTCTGATACATGTATTTTATTCATTTTGATTGCCATTTCTTCCCAAATCTCAAAAAAGATCTGAAGAGGACAAAAGTTTAGACTCGCAAGATACCTGCAGACACTTGTTTTGAGGTTCAGTGTCATGTAACAGTGAAGAGTGGAAGGTTCAATAATTTCGGCAGATAATGCCTTTAAAAATTTAGTTTAATGGTTAACAAAACTAATTGTATGGTTCGGAAGATATTCGTGGCGGTGACGGCGGCGGTGGTGGATCTGTCAACGGCAAGTCTCGCATTTCTTCAAGGTAGGGCAGTCTTAACGTGGGTGCTCCTGTGGCAACACCATCAATAGTGCCATATCCCTTTGCAGGACAAAAAGACTTTCCCCGTGTAATAAAAAGGAATCCGGAACCTCTCATTCCAGGGGGTCTAGGCTGAGCTCATCGACAAGCAGTCGACTGTCGACAAGTGTCGATGGTCACGTGGTTAATGACGCATTTGTCGATTCGAGTTAGCATGAATACGACTTGTCTACAGTGTCTACAGAGTCTATAGTGTAGACTTGTCTACTTGTCTACAGAGTCTACAGTATGTACAGACTCTACACCGTCGATTTTCTTTGACCATCGACAACTGTCTTATTCTTGTCTACAATTCAAGAGCAGTCGACTATGAACTTGGCGATCGTTATTTCAGAATTTAGCAACAGATTTCTTATTAAAATCTTTTTTCCTTCGTTTCCGGCCTGCAGGCTAAATATACATAGCTCAAGAATACAAATTTTCTAAAAATATTAACAGATACTTGCTTAATAATATTTACATACATGAAGTGCTACGAAACTTGAACTGTGAAAATAATAATATAGTGTGTCGACAGGTATGTGTTTATGTATGTATTTATGTGTATACATGGATAAATGAGTAAAATTATGTGTAAATGTGTGTAAACTTGTGTATATCAGTGTATATCATCTAGTAAACTTGTGTATAAATGTGTAATATGCCACTTATCGACGGTTAGATTTTGTCGAGATCGACAGCTTGTCGATGAGTTCAGCCTAGACCCCCAGGATCAGAATGTTGTCTCCATTCAGCAGATCAGAGGTGTCAGTATAGTCTGGCCTAAATATACCTATTACATTACTGAAACTTGGTGAAAAAATCTCTGACGTACGCCTTAGAAGGGAAACGCGAGATGCCTCTAACGCATAAAATGTCAATAGATAGGTTCTGTTCGAATGTTAATTTGATAATTTCATTTTTTATGCAACAGACGAATCTTTTTAAATTAAAAGTTCAAAATTAGCTGAAACTTGCAGGCCTACATTATGGTACGAATGTTCTAAAACTAGATTCCATCTTGTATCAATAGAACACCAAATCATAATTGCAGAGAATCATTGTCAATGTAGGCCTGCAAGTTTCAGCTAATTTTGAACTTTTAATTTACCTGTAAAAAGATTTCGTCTCTTGTGTAAAGAAATGAATTTATACAGCTACTAAAATATGTTTCGTGGTGGCCATTTGGTTATTATACATTTACAATTTTTGACGCACTGGAGTGCTGAAGTAAAAAGCTGCATACCTTTCTACAATGAATTTTGATGAACAAATTCGTCAGTGAGTGGACTGACTTAAAACAACAAATTACAGAAAAATTCCAAACTATTTTAATGGAATAACCTATGCAAATTCGAACAATAATTTGAATATATTCGTTATAAAACAGCAAGATCATATGTAGTTGGAGTGATTTTCAACATGGAGTAGTCATAAACTGACACATCATTGTCCAAAGCGTGCGACCCATAGAAACGACACTGAACCTGCCAATGTCGACCGTGGGTGCTATTATCACGAAGTGGAAACGTGAAGTAGAAGAAACACGACGAGAATTAATCCCCTGGTCTGTGCACACGCGAGAATTCCCTTCTTGTAATCCAACAATTGGACTGCTGTATTTACTGAAGAGCATGGTCTTTTAATCCTCTGGTCTCTGCACGCAAATTCCATTGTTGGAGGTTGACAATTGAACTTTTGTATTTACTGAAGAGCCGATTGCCAAACATGACAATGTATTTTAAGCTTAACAATGCATTACGTGTTCAGCAACAAATACTTAACATTAGCTGACAGTTTTGTTAGGTTGTACGATCGTTAAAATACATTGTTAAGTTTGGGCTGTAGCCGAATTCAAGCAAAAGAGGGGGCAAAAATCGACTCTTCAGTAAAAACAGCAATCCAATTGTTGACTCCAACAACGGAATTTGCGCAAGTGCACAGACCAGAGGATTAAAAGACCATGCTGAAGAGTAAAGAAAGTGTTGACAATTCATTGTTACAGGCAGCCATTTTGATTGTCCATACTTCCTTTATAGAAGTTTTTAGAGAACATATTGTCCGCCAGGAGGGACACTGTAGTTGTCCGCCATTATACACTGTCTTTTTGACTCCTAGGCGTCGTATTGTCCCGTACGAAGCTGCAGAAATAACGAGCTATTGCACGAACTGTAGGGTTTGCTATATTTTCGTTCTAACACAATTTCTTTTGAATCGGTGTAGTTCACCTTTTCTACTTTTTTATTTTTTTGCACGACTGTAATGGGGGGGCGGAGTTCTAGAAATTTAAGCGTCGACTACTTAGGTCATTTTCCGCCTTTTACACAAGTTATGTCTGTACGCAGCCCGGGACAAACACAAACATCCATGCCCACGGCGGGATTCGAACCCACAGCCAGGCGGACTCGATAACTAGAAAGCCTACGCCTAGCCCTCTCGGCCACCTGGCCGGCCCGACCGTAATGGCGGCGCACATGAGATGATGTAATGAAAAGGACTATATAGTGCTTTACTGAAGAGTCGTTTTTTGCCCCCTCTATTGCATGAATTTGGCTACAGCTCAAACTAAAAAAATGTATTTTAACGATCGCACAACGTAAAAAAACTGTCAGCTAATGTTATGTATTTCTTGCTAAACGTTGAAGATAGACCACAAATGCACACAAATGACAAATGTAAACAAGTTTCCATGGCAACCCAGCGCCATCTTTATTTGATATTTATTTTACTCTGGATTGGAGGTGGAGGGAGGGTGGGAATAAAATCCAGCGTTCCTGGATCTAATGCGAATGTTGATGACAAATTTGATTTCTTTGGGTTCAGTGGAAAAAGAAATCATTGCAAGTACGAGAGGTGATCAAAAATTAATGCCGCGTATATGAGAAAATTGCGATATATATAAGTTAGTTTTGTTCATTGTTAAAGTTTCCTGTTAGTGTCGTGTGCATCCGCCAAGCACTAGCGATGTGACAGTTCAAACAAGTTGGCGGCTCTCATTTCATCGTGCAGTCCTTTTGAGCGGCGGAGTGTAATGCGTTTTTTTTGTGCAAAAGGACTGAAACCAGTCATATCCATAAGCAAATTGTGTCGATGTACGGAGGTGATATCGTGCAGCTCCGAACAGTACAAAGTTGGTGCAAGGCTTTTAAAGAAGGACGAGAGGACCTGCTGAACGAACATCGCTCTGACCGGCCGCGGAAATCCATGACTGACAGCAACACTGCCTCTGCGGAAGCGCAGGTGCGGGAGAATCGCGGATTATCGTGAGAGAAATTGCTTCAACGTTGGACATCCCGTGTGGGACGGCGTACGACATTGTTCACGAGCAGCTCGGCTTTCGTAAAGTGTCATGATGGGTGCCACGACAGTTGACGGTCGAACATCAAGGTGCTCGTTTCGATGCTTGTTTGCTGCATCTCGCCCGATACCAGAAGGAGGGTCAGTATTTTTTGGATCGAATGATCACAGGCGATGATTCATGGGTTCACCATTTCACGCCCGAAACCAAGATGCAATCGGCGGTTTGGAAACAGAACTCATCTCCCACATCGAAAAAGTTCAAAACTGTTGACATGTTTTTGGGATTGCCGTGGTCCAATAATGCTTGAGTTTCTTCCACTGCATACCACTGTCAATTCCGAACGCTACAAAGGCACATTGAGAAATTTTCGAGCGGCTATACGCAGGAAAAGACCTGACTTAGCAATGGAGGACATCGTGCTGCATCACGACAATGCACGTCCCCACACAGCGAAACGGGTCACTGACCTGTTGCAGCAATGGAACTGGGAAACACTGCTTTATCATCCATACAGCCCGGACCTCGCTCCCAGTGACTACCATATCTTCGGACCGTTGAAAAAGTCACTGGCCGGTCAAACATCTCCGTGATGACGACGAGGTGAAATCGGCAATTCGCAACTGGTTCCAAACTTAACCGGACGACTTTTATCAACAGGGCGTGGAAAAACTTGTCCACAACTGGGATCGTTGCCTCAATCGGTTTCGAGATTGTGGAAAAATAAAAGTTGAATTGTTCTATCGAATGTAAAGTCGGGTGCAAAAAGGTTTTTACCTAGGTCAAAGTTGTTCGGCTTCCTTACAATACTTCAATCCAATGAGATTGCATTTTCCAGGTGTCCATTCGAACACGCTTACTATGGGACGATTCCATTATAAGTTTTATCTTAGCAGCGGGGGTAGGCAAGTTTTACGTCACGTGCTCAACTATGTTGACAAAAGGATTATTTTGGCTGTTCTGTTGAGAATTTTTGTTTTATTAATACTACATTAGTAACGAAATAGATTAGTTTAACATAAATGGTGCACATTATCGGTATAATTATATGCGTAATCAAGAGATAAGTTGATGCAGCGCTCGTTATGGTGTGATGTGGAAGTGACTTATAGGTGTAAGGGAAGCTATTTGCTTTTGACTGCTCGAAAGGTTACAAGCCTCATTTTTTTGTGTATACAGGGTGTAAATGGACGACATTTCACAAATTTAAGGATATGTAGAGGATGAAACTCTGAGCAAAAAAGTCTAGTCGCGTTTTTCGATCTGTGGCTTTGTTAAAAAGTTATAGCGCTTTAAAGTTCGGTATCGGTATCGGCCAGGGTGATTCTATAAGGTCGTGCCCAAATGAAAAGGCAGGTAGAGATCGAAATTCTGAGCAAAAAAAGTTATAGCGCTTTAAAGTTTCGTGACGTCACTTCCGGAAATCTATCTTGTTACAGACGCTGAGCAACTTTTAACTTAGCGCTATAACTTTTTAACGGAGCTTCAGATCGAAAAACGCGACTAGACTTTTTTGCTCAGAATTTCACCCTCTACCTGCCTTTTCATATTGGCACGACCTTTTAGAATCACCCTGGCTGATACCGATACCGAACTTTAAAGCGCTATAACTTTTTAACGGGGCCACAGATCGAAAAATGCGACTAGACTTTTTTGCTCAGAGTTTCATCCTCTAAATATCCCCTTAAATTTGTGAAACGTCGTCCATTTACACCCTGTATAAAATAATCAACGACAATTATTCTAAAACCAACCGATTTTTTTTTAAATTTATTATATAATTATATATTTTAATAGTAAAGAATATTAAATGATTTGAACAAAAGAGGATTTCTGTAAAAGTAACGGTGATATGAATTAGTGTATATTTTATTAAAAACTAAAATCTATATATTTTGTTTGATCCGGCTGTCATGAAGCGACAATGCATGAGCAACAATATGCGTGGACCAACAATGTATATCTCATGCAAGGTAAAGTTTCTACAGCGGTAGGCCATCTAATATTAGAGAGGTTCAGCAAAGCGTTAACGTGAACATGAACGCGAAAATGAGTGACATCATCCAAGTTCACGCCACACAGGCGTTGGCTTGAAAATCTGCTTCAGCAAAGCCACAGTATAGAGATAAGCGTTACTTCCCCTTTGATAATGTAGTAAGATAAAAGTTTTTTCGTGGTGCATCAAATTGTATTGTTGCTTCAACAAACAAGCACTCATCAACTCCTTTATTGTTGCTACATATAAAGCATTTCTCTCCGTGTACCGAGGCCAACGAGAGACCGGACCCCAATTGTTGCCCGGACACCGATGAACATGTGACTTTTGAGTGCCCTGGCCTGTCTCTCGTTGGCCTCGCCGTGTACGCATATAGTTTTGCAGCAAACAGGGAGGTTTTGTTCCACAGATTTCCACAGCCTGTTTTAAAGTTTTTTTATTTAAGTTTTTATTTAATTATTGTGTGTGTGTGTGTGATAATGCTTAATTGTTTTTTGAGTAATTTGGTTTATACAATGATGTAATAAATTGTTTGCTATAATCTGAAAAGATTATACATGGCAATAATGAATAAGTTAAATTAGGAAATTTATGGTTTTTCTTATATTGTTACCTCGATTGAGGTAGTATTACCGTATATCCACAGCCTATCCCAACTCATCATTCTGAGGTGTGTGTCCGCCAA
>JAHWFO010019668.1:299531-326871 GCA_023313115.1 Rhysida immarginata | reverse complement strand
GCTACAGAAGGATAGGACAACTTGGTAAAAGTCAAAAAAATTAAAGTAAAAGGAAATAATAAACAAAGCGTTCCATGACAAAGGTACAATCCTAAAACGAAACTTGGCACTGACTGAAAACATAAAAGTTGTCTTATTGCTTAAAGAAATTAACAAAATCAAATAAATAGTTTATCATTAAAGGTCAAATCCAAACTCAACACAAATGGCAGCCAGCAGAAAAACCCATGTTTTTTCGTAAACGAATCGAACGCCATCTTTAGGCGAACACAGATAAGCTTAAATCTCAGATTGCAATAATCGGAAGGTCAGTCCGTCCAGCGACGTAATAATTGAATCACTCACCTTGGCACCAGTTTCATTTTTCGTTGAACTTGCAAGGCCAGGCAACGAGGGATATACCCGCTCCATTCTTGTGCCAAGCACGGCAATGAAAGTCACCAAACGTAGCATGGCGGTGCCAACATTCGAAAGGGGATGTCCGGATCTTTAGCGATGAACATTTAAGCCAAAATCAATCACGTAAAGCTTTAGCCATAGCAGGATTCGCCAAAGAATATCCGATGCGAATCCGATAGAGGCAGGACAGGACTCCACGGGCGCTGAATGTAACGCTGCTAAACATAGCTGGCGACGGGCCTGCAATTCTGCAGAAGTCTTAGAAAAATACAACAACAGCGGGCGACCTCGACTGTCCGCCTGCCAAGCCAAAAACTCAAAAGCAACTGCCCAACTCGACAAAAAATAAAAAACAACTAATCGAACCCCAACCTCACATGACCAACACGATTTTTACACGTGCGCACGACATGTGAAACCAAAAGTCGTTGTAATAAAAGAACTTCCTTCAACAAAACGCTTAGTTTTAGTATAAAAATAAAAAGATTTAATCGCTGAAGAGTTAGTACCGACGTTAAAATCCAACAATTAATTTCATTGGAAAAACGAAAATTTAACAACCACAGCTTAAAACAAAAAATATAAAAAAAATCAAAAGGGAAAATTCGCAGATTTTCCAGCACATTTTTTAATACCAGGCGACAGCAGCAGAAGCAGAATTATTTGATAGCAGCATTCATTATCTAATAGTCTTTTCCCACTAAAGCTCACATTAATTCCAAAGCAGGGTTACAAAATACGGAAAAATGCCGTATAAAATTCACAAGAGAAACCTGCTAGGAAACGTAATTAGACGATCTTCAGGCTCTGGCTGATCCCATAATCGAATTGGAGAAACATAAGAAAACTATATCCAAAGGACCACATTCCGCGAGGTTTCAGTATCCTCTTAAAACTGGAGCGAGCCATTTATTCGGCTAAAAAGAATCCCTTTTATAACTCAGAAGAATCAGTGAAAATAATGAAGCCTGGCCAGGCGAATAAAAAGCGGTGAAGTCAGTGTCTCCAAAAGAACTTTCTTAGTTAAGCAACGCTCCCTAAAGCAACGCAACAAGAACGCGTTGAGCGAGACCTTTATTATTCTTGTGGAGGGGGTCACAGTAACCTCCCTTGGAAGACAAGCGGAAAGGTCGTTTGATGGCGCCTAAGCTTTCCATTCTCCGTACTAAGATCAACGGAAAAGGTCAAAAAGACCCCCCTCGGAAAGTCGGTGCTTAGTGGTAATTAAAGAAATCGGACAAAGAGGCCAGAAACAGTCGCATACCGCGGACTACGACAACTCGAAAAAAAACATAACGAGTTAATTAACGCTATCTTGCCTGCTGCACGCTACAAATATTGTTTGCCGCCTTAATGTACTGTAATGACACATCATAATCAATTATATAGTGCAGCACCGTTGCTTGCAGCCTAGATAATTTAGGTTGGGAGAGAAGGTGAGATACTGATTGGTTATCAGTATATATTATGGTTAGCACTTGTTAAATGTAATGCCTCCACGTTCTGGCCACAAGAGCCACTGCCAGCAATTCCTTACCATAGGTGTGGAAAATTGTCTCCCCTCTCTCCTGAATCTCCTTCTTATTGCCATATTGTTGCACTAGAAGCGAACCCACCCGTTTGTATAATCGGGAAATACCCCATTGTCAGATTTTTTCTTTGTTGTGATAACGTCCACCGTCGCTGAATTTATATAAACTAGGATCCCCCAATGATCGAAATTCGATCACATTTCTGAGAAAAAAAATGTGTTATTGTTCTAGCCTCAATCTTGCTTATTAATAAATTTTGAAGAATGAAAAATAGATAATACAATAAATATCCAAAATGCTTTGCATGACATTTCTGACACTCTAGATTCATTTCACCGCAATAATAACTTTAAAAATTTTCTCAGAATAATATTTAAAGGACATCTAAAGGTATCTTTTAATATATCTATCGAATTATTATCTAAATATAATATTTATATATACGCTAAATTGTCCCTCCCTATCTCTGCGTCTCTCCCTCCGTCCCACTATGGAAAATTAAGTACTGTTTCGGACCAAAAATCGATAACTTTTTTGTTACTAAAGAAAGAGTGTTAAAATTTTGCACAAACAAAAAATAGTATATGACGCTTCCAATGAATTGATTTTTATTAGAATTTTTCTTAATATAAAATTTTTAAAAAATAAATAATAATCAAAAACTTCAGAATTGGTATTTGTTGTGACAATGATAATAATTTTTTCATTTTGACATTTTCATTGACATATAGATGGCGATAATATTCAACTAACTAGTTTCGTTTTCGTTCTTACAAATGTTAGCATCAAGGTTCAACAATATATTTCAAAATGATAATTGTTGTTCACGAGCCAAGGAGAAATATCAAATCTATTATTATGAGAGTGTGTTCTTTTTAGGCAGCAACGATGAGGCAATATAAAATAGCTCCGTGAATGCCTCGTCTATTAGCAGAATATCTTAACGACTTGACTGTTTTTATCCGTATTGACTGATTAGACATTCTTTCACAAGCCAGCGAGGAATATGAACTCTAATACAGAAGCATTATTTCTTCAAGTTAATCTGTCTTCAAGCTATCCTGCCCAACCAGCCCTAACGTAAGAATTGAACTCTTTTTATAATCGAATTCCAATGATTTTCAACTTAAAGCAATACAATCGACTCCTATCAACTCCTCAAATTATAATTATATTTATTGATCTTGAATTATATAATGTATGAAATTCCTAAAAGTCAATATTAAATATTTTTACTTGTTTAATGTATGTTGTTCAAGTCTCTTAGCGTTATCACTTTACACTCATCAATTTCCCATTTCTTCCGGCACGACCACATTAATTTTATAATGCAGGGTATAGTCTTAACGACACCCCTTCAGTATTTATTTTATTTTTAACTAAAAATATTACCTTCAAAGTGTATGAAAATACCTTAAAATAGCTTAGAAAACGACGAAAAATACATAAAATGCTTACCTACTAAATATAAAAATATTTTGAATAGTTGGTTAATAACAATTTTTAAGCAGTTGTTTCTATAGGTACATTATAGGTACTGTATTATAGTAGGGACGTTGCGATACTCTTTTCGATACGATATTCAGCATCGATATCAAACTTAGAGCCAAGTATCGATATCCCGATACTGTCGAAAAAAAAGTATCGATACAGAGATTATCGTATCATTTGATATACTTAAAAGTCAGGCACAATTGCATGTATTTAAGTTTCAAGTAATATGGAACTGCATACAGGGTGTTTCTAAATGGCCTGTACAGACTTTCAGGATATGTTCCGGGGACCAAAACAAACACAAAATATCATATGAGTCGAAAACGCGTCGTTCTAGAGTTATATTGGTTTGAAGGTTTCCTGGATAGACGAAATTAACACTAAAGCATATATGTGTTGCAAATTGTGTGATTTATTAAGTTGTGGAATGATTTATTTATTGGTTTCACCGTGTCCGTTGTCTGTCCATCCGTCTGTCACCTTCATATTTTCTACATTTTTTCACGTAGACAGTTGAAATTTCGAACATATCCTCCTTCACAATTTCATTTGGTTTTGATTCGCCCACTGGGGTCGGAATTACAGGGGTGGGAGTTAGAGGGGACCAAAAGATCTACATGGTACCGGAGTGAAATTCGTTATGCAGATTACTATGAAGTTTGGGACAAATTGTCCCAGTAGGATCGGAGTTGTGGGGATTGTAGTCATTTGGTCTTTAGAATATGGCAATGTAAGTCTTATGATATGTCCCTCGATCCGCAATGGTGAGAAACGAAAGAAGATAGAGCTTTTACATTTTTTGATTCGAATAGTATGTTGGAGAAAGTCAATTTTCTGATTAAAAAATTTGGGGGATTAAAAGTGAAGATAAAGAGATAAAATACGGTATATGACCTCAGGGCTTCCGCTACTTTGCTATACCCTTCTCGGAGGGGAGGGGGGGACAATTTCCTTTTTCTACGATATAACAAGACAATACATTTTGATATGCTCCATGTTCGAAAATACCAGGTACGTATATGACAAACGATGTTGCAACCATCCAGGATCCGCTGACGAGAAAATGCAGCATCTGGTAATGAGGCAGAATAAACACGCATTTTCAAATCCTCCCAGAAGAAGAAGTCCAATGGGTTCATGTCAGGAGAATACAATTTTCTTCAGACCTTTCTTTGAATTGTCGTAACTCTTCTTCTACTATAGAACACCTTCAAACCATTATATTATAGAAAGAAGCACCTTCGACCCCATGTTCATATGACAATTTCTGCTTGTTTTAGTCCCGGGAGCATATCCTGAAAGTCTGTACACACCATTCAGAAACATCATGTATATTCTACAAGCGACAGCTTACAACAAAGAAAAGTTGTTGTTTATTATTATTCTTGCAAAGAATATAATGTTTAAATTCTAAATTGGAAGCAAAGCCTACATGAATTAGATAAAATATGCAAAAGTAGAATGTACAACGATACGTTGTGAATTCGTCGACGACAAACTGGGGGCCATTATTGGAGACCACGGTGGTTGGTATTCCGTATCTCGCGAACAGTTCATCCAGTATGTCGATTAGAGCCTGGGTTGCCAGGTCCTAATGTGATGTAGAGGCCAACTTAGCTGCAAAAAAAAGCCAGTCCCCTTAACGCCCTCATGGGGCAATATTACCAAGTACTAGTAATTTCTTAGCAAACTCCCTACCACGAAAAAAAGGTTACGATTTAATAAAAAAGAAAAGTAAATTTAAAAAAAAATCTTGAAAATAAAAAGTTTAAAAATCTTTAAGTTATTGATATGAAATTTAATAAACAGAGCAATCAAACGAAAATAACAAGCAAAGAGACATAAGAGACAAATATTTAATGCAAATATTAAAAAAATTAACATACAATTTGGCTACAGTTTTTAATAAAGTGTTTTCAGACAGTGAACATATTAGCACACACTACTTATTCCCCGATTCCATTAACCATCAAGTACATCAACCAACTCATTCAATGTTGCACTATCACTTTCATCTGTGTCACGTGGATTTCGCAGAGTGAGACAAGAAAAGCGGGAACGTATAATTAAAATAAAATTCTTTATTCATGGCAAATTTAAATCGGAAAGAAAAACACAAAAGTATAGTAATGATGAAAGTCGCTTTGACTTCGCACAGTGGAAGATTAATAACTTAGAGTGAAGAACGAAGGAAAACTATAAAGTTCCAAAATCCAGTTGAATTAATGTTTCGGTAGTTCCCCATGAAAAGAAAACGTAGGACGTAACCCATGGACGCCTCCGCAACGGAAAATGTTTATCTTTGAAGAAATAAACGAAAACTCCGAATCTAACTCCTGGATCCGTGAAAATTAGTTCCACCGAAGCAAATACTCCTCTAGTTGCTGCGGATGATAACAGATGATAAATGCCAGCCTCGAATAAACTCCTCGTCGAATTACTCTTATCTTTGTAGACAAGGTTAACATCAAAGACCTTCCTGAAATTGGTACGTACGGCTTCGCCGTAGATAACTATGCTGGTAGACAATAAATAAGACGAGACGCATATACTGCCGCCTCCGCTGAAATACTTCTCCAAATGATATCGCTTATCTTAGACGACACACTCCTGAACAGCCTGCCTGGAGATTCTGATCCGTAACTCAAATAACATTAGGGTATCCACACACACAAACACACCCTTCGTGGATTTGACCAGCAGAATTCAAAAATAATATTTTCACTATCACTGCACCACCAATTCATGAGGTGCAACCAGACCACAAAACACAAACACTGCTACTTATCGCACCCCTTGTGCTATTTGAATATTGCACTCGCAACATTTGATTCGTAAGATACACTTTCTGAAGAAAAAAATGCACTTTCGCCTTTCAACGAAATATTCGAGCTTCACAGGAATAGTTAAGATACCTCAGCTCAACTCTCGAATTAAGCACTTTAGATTCAACAATACTTAGAAAGACACTTTGTTCCTTTAAACTTAATGTCGCACTACAAACAGAATTGTGGGAAACCACTCTTAACTTAGTCGGAAAAACTTTATTTCTGAAATCACTAGAATAGATTGATACGACCAAATACACACGTAGTACAACACCTGGTCTCTTAGACCTTAATGACGCAATAATAGTTGAATTAATGTAAAATACTCTTATCTTGGTCGGAATAACTTTATTCTGCAAACACTCAAGTGGATTAATACGACCAACTAAACACACAGCACAACACTTGGTCCCTTAGACCTTAATGACACAATACTAGATGAATTATTATAAAACACTCTTATCTTGGTCGGAATAACGTTACTCTGGAAGCACTAAAATATATTGAGAAGACCAATTAACCATATATAGCCATATGAGATAAATACAGAGAAAGAGCATAGCACTTGCTGCTTTGCTTTTGGCTAAGAGAGTAACATATGACACTTTGACAATATTTCCGCATACGTGCATAAAACCAAATCGCACACTCAAAGAAGACACACTTCTCAGCACTTAAATTTCTCCTGCTAAGAAAAATCTCATCATATGCGCCGGGATAAATCCTCCCGTTCCTTGAGTACAGTACGCACTTAACGAGAAAGGATAAATTCCTACTGCGTCTTCCCCTTCGCCGAGTCCAACCAAATCCGGCTGAAATAATCTTTGAAAAATTTCTTGGCGGCGGAAATGCCCGGCTACATACAGTAACGTCAGTGTTCTGCTGAAGCTACTACGTAGACTCCGACAAATGTCAAATAATATAAGGCTCTTACCGTCTCGCTGAGCAACTTGACGGGTAACCGCTGTTTCTCCTTCTCTTGACGGGGACTGTCCATCAGCTACTTTCGTCGTCGCCGGGGTAGAGGGAAGTGCGTCGGTCTTTCCTTCTCCGTCTCTATTTGTAATTTCTCCCGCGACGAAAATGATAGCCCGCTCGATAACGGTTCTCAGGCGGCTCTCCCATTCGGTGGAAAAGATTAATTCTGGGCCGGCTTCTTGCCTCGGAAATCCCGGTTCTTCAACGCCGAATTCGTTTTGCTCGCCGGATGCGTTCCACGTTCCTCCGTCGTCGCGTCCGTAGCTCTGCAAAGATTTTGTCGTCGTCGCCTGCAAACCGCAGTTCGGCGAAAACTCCTCGCTGGCATTAAAGTCGATACGGAGCCTTTGACGAGGGCCTTGAATCTGCGCCTTATCGCGCTGAACATGAGTACACGACCTTCTCGGTCGCCGACGATAGCTTTTCTGTCTTCTCTTTTCCCTCACGCTCACGTGTTTCGGAGCGGCTCGCTCGACGTCATCGTCGTCACCTACGTCGTTTCTCTCCGACGTCCTTGTCGGCCGTCGACGATATCCACGTGACAATCTGCATCAGCTGTATGGTACATTTTGTCTGTAAACCTTGAAAGCATGTCTTTCGTTACATTGATGTCTTTACAATACTCTTTTTTGCCCAATAAATACATACGGACAGTCAACACAGAATCTAAAAGGTGTAGATTCATTCGATTCCGCAATTTTTTGCGCAAGTAACATGACAAAAAACGCGTTCTACAAATGTGTTTGAAAACGGCAGTGACAATGCACTTAAAGCCAATTCTGCAAGCTCTTTGAAAGGTTTAGCTCCTGTAGCATTGCTGTAATTAAGAACTTTAGGTCAAAAAACATCAGGATCTGTAGGGAGATCTCCATTGAAGTAAGACTTCCAGTCAACAAAAAATATTTTTCTATATTGCTCATCAATGAGAGAAAGGTTTTCTTGATAGTTACGTGACATAGCATATGGAAGATCTTTTAAATGACCACGTTCTATATGGCTCAAACAAATTCTCGGCGAAAAAAGCGAGATATTTTTCATAAGATTCAAATTGTCGGGCAAACGTTTTTCAATTTGATCCACTGCCACTTTTAAATATTTTAAGCACCGTTCTTTAACTGCTTTTTTTGCATCCACTGTCAAGGTACTTTTATTCAGTTCAGTCATGAACTTGGCTCCAAAATCAACTTCATTATGAGAAACAGCATTAATATTAAACTCCAAACCGCCAAATACCAAAAAAAGCCATATTTGGGCAAAAAATGGGAGCAAGCCAGACCCTGATTTTTAGAAGTCAACTCAGGAAGAAAAAAGCCAGTTTGGCCAAAAAAATCCAAAACTGGCAACCCTGATTAGAGGCGCGTTGTGGTGGCATAAGGAGCAGTGCTGCCGTTTGGGGATGAACGTATTTCTCGCCAATAGAACTGCGCATTTCCCGCAAATATAAAAATTCGAATATTTTACTTATTTAATACATTTTATTATGACTATAATCTATATTTTTTCTTTTATAAATAATCGACAGCGAAACGTAATTATAAGTACGGTTTATTGTAAAATTCATTTGTACATATTATCATTCGGTTCAAATTTCATAAGGCCACCTGTCTATTTAACAAACTCCTTGACTGTTAAAAGGGACGCTACTGTATTTGTTTTCATTGAAGTTCTATGGTCAGTTTTGACCAATTTCAACTCACTGAAAACCCTTTCAACCGATGCATTAGAAAATGGTAATATCAATAACAGTGATATCATTTTTCTTAAGTTTCTGCTGGAATTCTTATCGATTCGACACTGCTTACTAGATCTACTCGACAATCGACAATCGAACAGTGTAGTGAAAAGACACGAGCGGTCCGGGAGCAGAGCTTCCATAGCATACTCGCCCATAACGTAACCAAGGGAATTATACTGAGTTAGACGAGAAGCCTGATGTCCCTCGAGAGTCATCCTGAGAATAGAGTCCTAACTGGTAGGACGAGGAATAAGATTGTTGATTGACGTAGAGATAGCCCTGAGCATCTGCGGCTAAGATATCCAGAAGTCGGGGAAGATAACCTTATTTATGTCATCGAAATCAATTTCCAGTACATGAAGGGGTCTTCGTATCCTTTTGGGGCCCATAAGGGCTAGAGGGTGGTCCAGTATACTGGCTACCAAGGGATTATCGTGGGTTTCAATTTTAAGAAGCAATTTCTTAAGGAGCATTTGGACGTAGCTACCAATGTGGTCCATATTGAGGTCTTCATAAATGGAAGAGTTGTTGGCAACTCTCCTGTCGAGCTGAACAATGGTTCTGAGGGTTACATTTTGGAAGGTCTGTATTTCCCTCCACCTTGATTTGCAGATAGACTCCCAGGCAGGCATTGAGCAAGATGATGCGGATTACCACCTTGTATAGCAAGAGCTTATTGTCCAATCCAAGGGCACTGTTCTCCCCAAGAGCGCAATCAGGCTGAACTTTGCTTTTTTAGCCTTGTTGAGGGCATATTGGACATGGTCATTCCACTTTAGAGTCAATTTTTACACCAAGGTACTTGTAGTTCTTCACCCAGTCCAGTTTTTTGTCATATAAGGCCAGGGTCCCTGGAGGATTCTTGCGTTTACGTGTAATGTACATAGCTTTACATTTGTCAACATTGAGCTTTAACCTCCATTTGTCGAACCATTTTTCGCACTGTAGCAAAGCCGCGTCATCAGCGAATAGGTACAGTTTGCATTTTGCGAATTCCGGCAGGTTGTGAATGAAGAAATTGAACAGCGCCGGTCCCAGGACTGAACCCTGGGGAACACCCGCGTTGACATCACAGGGATTAGACAAGGTGTTTCCAACTCTGACACGACAAAAAGGAGCGAACCAAGGCAATCAGTTCATCAGGGAAACCACAATTTATCATTTTGAAGATGAGGCCATCGTACCAAACCTGGTCGAAGGCTTTATGGTCGAAAAACAATTCCACCGTACATCGAGTAATTGAGAGAACTGTTCAAATCTTCAACCAGCCTCCAGGAGTGATTCGAACGAAAGCCAATTTCCTCCTTGCGAATTAGATTATTTGATTCACAAAACTCATTAAACCTCTTCAGAATTGTGCGTTCGAAGACCTTAGAAAGTGTAGGCAATAAGCTAATGGGCCTGTACCTGACAGGAAGAGCGGGATTGAGGCCAGGCTTTGGTATAGAGAGGATGACTGAGGTTTACCCGGAATCTGGGAAGTAGCCGTGGTTCTAGCAGTCGTTTAAAATCTTTGTGATAGCGCAGATTATCTTTGGAGGCAAATTCTTAAGAGCACTGTTAGTGATGGCGTCTAGTCCAGGAGCCTTGTTTCTCTTAACTTGCTTAATGGTGTTCGATACCTCGGCGTTATCAATGACATGGGGAGACTTTCTTACACTATGATGGATGAGATCAAACTTAATGCAGCTTTCTTTAACTTGACATGTGTTCTCGATACCAGCCAGTCTATCTTCAAGAGGGGTGGTGAATTGACTCTTAAGTGAGTTTGCGATGAGTTGGGCCTTTTCCTGGGGACTGCTAACAAAGTTCCCATCATCCGTAAGCAGAGGAGGTAAATCGGTGTTCTTCTTATTCTTGAGGGCCTAGACTGTGCACCAGAGGGAGTTATCCTGGACTGACAGACTCTTGATTTTGCTGCACCATCTTTGGATTCGTAGTTCCTTAATCTGTTCGCTGACCTTGCGTGTTAACCTGTTGTACTTAGTCTTGACCTGCAGACACACAGTACCTTGCCACAATCTTCTGAACGAGTTCTTATCACGTATGAGTTGCCTGATGGATGGGGGGAGATCGAGATGGTCGGGTCTCTTTTGGTCAATGTCAGTAGCACTAGTAGTGGTGTGCGATTCATCGAAAACCATCGATGGTTTTGTTCGTCGATCAAACGAAATTTCGATGGTTTTCAACCATCGAACAATTTTTACAAAACACCGATTGCCAGCGATGGTGGTTTACAAACCATCGATGGAAATTTCGATTGTACTTCGGTAGTAAATGGTTGGTTAAGTCATATTACATGCCATATCTTAGCATTGAAAGTTCCATTTGGTACCATTAAAAGACGTACTACTAAACATTTCACACCAACATTATTTACGCGTTATATTCATTCATGAGACATCCTTGCACGTACACGTGCCATTAGACCAATACCTGCTATCACTAGTTACTCTTATATATTCGTCCATGATATTTTGTGACGATTTGTTTGAATATATTATTTGTCATAACTGGTTATATGAAGTTTATAAGGGGTATCAAAATGGTACCATTAAAGCACGTGCCATTAGAGCACGTACTTATTCCGGCTATCTCACGTTCGTACTTGTTCGTGCTCTGTCCCATATTAATGGATTGGTGAAAACAGACTTTGAAAAAGTTAATTCGATTTCAAGTTATCGTAATAAATACTAAGCTCCCTAGGAATAAAAAAATTCTCTTGATTTAGAGACCGAACTGCCCTTTCAATAATCGTCAAACACGTGCATCCTGCACGCGCACCATCTCATTAACGTTTAGAGCACGCGCAGAGCCGAACCCATGTATGTTCTCAACACGCGTTTTCCCGAATGCGAGGATAATTCGTGTCTTCCAGCAATTCAATACATGCACTCTTTCTATTGCAACGCAATGAATTGTGGGATTGTCTACAGACGGACGGACGGACGGACAGCTGGACAAACCGATCACATAAGCACATTTCTATATATAGAAAATGTGCTAAAAACGGAAAAAAGATGGTCCATGACAAGCATTGTATTATGCTTCTAAGAAAAAAATAGAGAATAACATTAAACAATAAAATCTTGTACACATTCCAAGGAGGAGCTTTAGCAGTGAAGCAGAAATACATTTATACGTTTATTAAAAAGAAATCAATTTTCCCCGCCTCCCGAGTAGGATAAGGCAAGTCATCTATTTTTACCCCTTTATCTGCACTTTTTATCTCTCCCCAAGTTTTTTTTTCAATCAATAAATTGATTTTATCGAACGTAACATGTAGAAAATGTAAAAAACCTCGTATCTTCTTTCCTTTCTCATCATTTCCGAACGTATGATATATCACATGCCATATGTTGTCATAGTTCTAAGGACCAAGTATCTGCAACCCCCGCAAATCTGATCCCACTGGAACAATTGGGCCTAAACTTCATAGCAATGTAGATATTGCCTAGAGGAATCTGGATACTGGATTTTACGCCTTTACGTACCTAACTAAATACCACATAGATATGTTGCCCTCTCTGAATCCCACCCCCGCATACCAAACAAAACCAAACTAAATAGTGCAAATGGACATGCCCATAGTAAGCTATAATCCGAATTTCAACCTTCTAACTCAAAAAAATGTAGACAATATGAACGGGACGGACTGACATTATAAAACCAATAAGTAGCTCCATTTATATTCTACTTACGAGGGTTAGTCAAATGAAAACTGGAAATATTTTTTACAGCTTCTTTATTACAAACAGAGTTGGTACACTATTTTATCACATTTTCTATATATACCAGGCGCATCCAGAAAGTAAGTTTCCCGATGTTTTCCCCTTTAAAGTAAACGTAATTAGCCGTGTCAATTGCACATGCGTAACAGATCTATGACGTATCAATCATATGTTAGCCGGACAGGTCCCGCCTCGTGCCAGTAGCGTGGTAGCAATGGTCCGAAATGGAAGCTCTTATTTCTTCTCCCGCCGCCTGCGAGGTTCGGTCGGTGATAAAGTTCTTGAATGCACAAAGCATTGCGCCAATTAAAATTTATCGTCAGCTCTGTCAGGTCTATGGGCCGAACATCATGAGTAAGCAGATGGTGCGTCGCTGGTGTAGGCAGTTTTCCGAAGGTCGTCAAAGTGTCCATGATGAAGAGCGCAGTGGGCGACCATCCCTCATCAATGATGATCTTGTTGAGCTTGTGCGGCAGCGCGTGATGGAGAACCGTTTTTCACGTTTTCTTGCACCTCAAGAAATTCCTGTCCTCCAGGTGAGCGTTTTGGCAACGACGAAGAGCTGAAGACGTCTGTCACACGCGGGTTCCATTCACAGGCGGCAGAGTTCTACGACAGGGGGATACAAAAGTTGATCCCACGATACGACAAATGTCTCAATTCTGGTGGTGGCTATGTTGAAAAATAGCTGAAACATCGCTGTACTTGTTGCCAATAAATATGTTCCTGTAAGTGTAAGTTCTTTTTTTTTTTTAAATAGGGAAACTTACTTTCTGGATGCGCCTCGTAGAAATGTGCTTATGTGATCGGTTTGTCCAGCTGTCCATCCGTCCGTCCGTCTGTAGACAATCCCACAATTCCTTGCGTTGCAATAGAAAGAATGCATGTATTGAATTGCTGGAAGAAACTAATCATATGGAAAAACATAATCCACAATCCTCGCATTCGGGAAAACGCGTGTTGAGAACATGGGTTCGGCTCTGCGCGTGCTCTAAACGTTAATGAGATGGTGCGCGTGCAGGATGCACGTGTTTGACGATTATTTAAAGGGAGTCAAATCAAGAGAATCAAGTTCGGTCTCTAAATCAAGAGAATTTTTTTTATTCCTAGGGAGCTTAGCATTTAACTTGAAAACGAATTAACTTTTTCTCAGTCTGTTTTCACCAATCCATTAATATGGGACAGAGCACGAACAAGTACGAACGTGAGATAGCCGGAATAAGTGCGTGTTCTAATGGCACTGCTTTAATGGTACCATTATGATACCCTCTTAAACATTTCCTATAACAAGATATGGCATGTAATATATCAAACAAATTGTCACAACATATCATGAACGAATATATAAGAGTAAGTAGCGATAGCAAATATTGGTCTAATGGCACCTGTACGTGCAAGGATGTCTCATGAATGAATATAGCGGTATATAATGATAGTCTGAATTGTTTAGTAGTACGTGTTTTAATGGTACCAAGTGGTACCATTGGAACTTTCAATGCTAAGATATGGCATGTAATATATGAAACAAATCGTAACAACGTGCCATGAGTTAATACAACGAGTAAATAATGATAATGGTATTTGTTAAGCAGTACGTGCCCTAATGGTGCCATATGATGCCATATGGTGCCATTGGAACTTTCAATGCTATTAAGTGGCATGTATATCAAATAATTCGTAACAACGTGTCATGAGTAAATATAACGAGAAAATAATGACAGTGGGAATTGGTTTTGTAGTACGTATCCTAATGGTAGAATATAGTTTTTGTTAGAACTTTCTATGCTAAGATAAGGCGTGTAATATATCAACCAACTCCTTACGAGTTATTAGATCTATTGTTATCCATAGCTTATTTATCCATAATGCTGTTAGGCTTATTGGTATCTAAAACTCATTACTGTTATACATATTGCTAATTAATGGTAGTTAATCGTTTGCTTCAATAGTAGATGATAACGTAGAAACACGTTAGTAATTTAATATGAAAAATAATAGATGCTTACACATAACGCTTCAGTAATTGAGGCTCACTTCGATTAACATTATGTTGGAATTCTTATTTTGTTAAATGTATAAGGAATAACTTCACTCTCCATTTAAATTTCAGTTCTTCAAGTATATTCGTTTAAATTCTCTCTATTCATTAGCTTATTTAAATAGTAATTTACAATTTAGTTTAAACCCAAATAGTATTTAGGTTTCACCGAAACTGCAAATCCACCCATTTGGGTGACTTTCGGTGAAAATCATGAAAGTTTGGCAAAACGTGTGCTTTATTTATTTACTCTCAAGTTTTTTAAAATGTTGCTTAATTCTATATATCCATGTACGATGGTATAACACGAAAATGTGCTCCCTTTATCCGCTTTGGCGGTAAAATCATTCTTGTTCAATGTAGTCCCCATTTTTTCGATGCATTTCCGCCACCGAGTCGGGAAGGCATGGATACCTCGGAAAAAAAATCTTTATAGAATGGAGATCTTGCTTATAGGAATCTGCATACTGAATTTCACTCCTTTATATGCATAAATTCACCTAGACCTTTTGGTCCCCTATAATTTTACCCCCAAAACTCCGACCTTAGTGTGCTAACCAAAACCAAACTAAATAGTGAAGGTGCACATGCCCATAGTAAGCTACATCCGAATTTCAACCTTCTACCTCAAAAAATGTAGAAATGATGAAGGATGATTCAAATCGTGTGTACAATAAAACCAAAAAGTAGCTCCACTTTTCCGCTACTTAATAAGCTTATAGATTATGAGCACTGGAGCAATCGTGCGTCGACAAAGCGATTTCACGTGCGCGCGCCAATGTCAATAATACTTAAAATATGAACAGAAAGTAGCAATGTATTCCTTCTTGACAAATCGATTGTTATATGACATGCCAGTATCTTTGAATTCTTTACACTCAATGTTTTAGCACGTGAATTCGACTTGAAGGGGTCCACGAAAAATTCTGAAAACTTCATACGGCCGAGCTAAGACTTTGATGGTCATATTCTGAAAACAGAATTTAAAAAAGTTAATCCGCTTTCAAGTTATCGTGCAAACGGCGGACAGCCGGATAAACGTACAGACCAAGGGCGCATTCTTATAAGTAGCTTTTATGCTAAAGCTCCTAATAAATAAAAAGATATTCGATCGAGAATATCTTTATTATTCCAGGATTGGTCACGGTATCAAATGTGAGAGGTAATATTATACGTACTCCCTTTTAAATTAACCTGTGATCAATTATAGAAGTGCAAGTTAAATAACAATTTAATAGCGTTGTGAGCCCCAATAACATAATAACTTTTTATTAGGAGCTTTAGCATAAAAACTACTTATAAGAATGCGCCCTTAGTCTGTACGTTTTTCCGGCCGTCCGTCTGGCCGGCCGCCCGCCGTTTGCACGATAACTTGAAAACGAATTAACTTTTTCAAATTCTGTTTTCAGAAATATGACCATCAAAGTCTTAGCTCGGCAGTATCAACTTTTCAAAATTTTTCGTGGAATCCTTCAACTCGAATTCACATGCTAAAACAGTGAGTGTAAAGAATACAAAGGTAATGGCCTGTCATATAACAATCGATTTGTCAAAAAGGAACACATTGTTACTTCCTGTTCATCTTTTAAGCATTACTGACATCGGCGCGCGCACGTGAAATCGCTTTGTCGACGCACGATTGCTCAAGGGCTCATAATTTATATTATTAAGTAGCTTGTCACGGAGTTCGAATCCAGGTTCGAGTTCCGTTGACGCGTGCAGAGTTTTCCACTCGCGTACCTTCTATCGTTCAAAGATGGGGGCGGAGCCCCGCATACATCGACGTCACAACCATCAACACGCAAGTTCCAATGGGAGAGCAGGAAGCGAGCGGAAGGAGAGTTGCCAAATTCGAAAAATCGAGAGGCGTGGAAAAGACAGAAGGAGCTATGCGACCGACCATGTAGGACGTAAAGATATCCAGGATGGGAGAGCGGAGGTCGGTGAACTCGACACGTTGACGAGAGACACGACGGGCGGAGAGACAACGCACGGAGAAGGTGGTATCGAGACAGCGGGAACCGAACCATCAAAGGCGGCGACAGGAGAGCTTTGCCGGGAAGCTCCGACGGCGGAGCATTCGACACGTGAGCGGCAAAATGCGTGCGACGCAGTAAGAGGTTCGAGTTCGGGCGTCCGAGACTTCTCCGTCCGCATTACACGGTCGTTGACCGTTTTACCCACCAATATTGTGAGTACTGAGTTAATAGTGAATAATAGTGCGTGTGAGTTGCGTTCGTCCTTTAGTGATTTGTACCAGCGTGTATTACAGCCTGGAATGGTGGTTATAGGAATGTGGCCAGCCGGTCTGTGCGCGTATCTGAGATACGGATACGGATTCGCCCTCGTGCAAAGAGCGACCCCCGTGGAAGCCCTGCGAAGGTCGTAAATTCCTATCTCCTTGGCTCTCCTTAACTTATTGTGTTTCATTTAAGTTTAACTAAGGAATTTGATATTTTATGTGTCCTTTAGTTACCTGAAGGCTGTGTCAATGCCATATTGGAAAGCTTAGGCTTCCTTGTAAATTATTATTATAAGGACTTCACCGGACAATGACTTTAATACCATTTTAATCTTGTGATCTGCTAATGTTAAGGACAGCAATTTAAGGTGTTTTTGCTAATAGTGACTTTAAGATTTATCTTGGACTGACTCCGTTATTTGGCAGGTTGGCTTCGTTTAGCGCCAGCCATTATTGTATTACGTAGCAAGACTTTGATTTCATGTTGCTGTTCGTTTATTACAGTGAAGCTTTTGTTTGGTTATTAACCGCTTAATGTTTTTAAAATGTTTGACAGTACATAGGTTAATTAGACTTAAGCCTCTGTAATTAATTTTTAAGCTTTTGCAAATTTCCCAGCCCGGTATTCTTTAGCGCGTAGTTTCGTTGAACCGGGGCTGGTTACTCTGTAGTTTTCATTTATGCTTACTCGGTTTTCTTGTTCAAGATTACTGTGCTTGATTGTAAAATTCATGCTATTTTCCGTTTACAGTTGTTGCTCCGGAATGGAGTAGAGACTCTGGATTTTTCACAAGATTATAAATTTTACATATTAAACTATCGTATTTAATTGCTTTGTAGTCTATTTGCATATTTACTTTGCAAGGTTATGGGAACACATATCAGATATTTGTATTTAATTATCTGCTGTGTGTTGGCATAGGTGCTTTATAAGGTTTTGTGAGTATCTATTAGATAATTGTATTTAATTACGTGGTAGTCTATTTGCATAAGTGCTTTAAAGGTTTTGAGATTACTTATTGGATAATTGTATTAAATTTATCTGTAGACCATTTGCATAAGGCTTTACAAGGTTTTGAGTTTACCTATTAGAAAATTATACTTAATTATTTTGCAGTCTTTTTGCATAATTAAGTTCGGTTAAGAATCAATTACCGACTTTATTAGCCTAGTATTTAAGGCTTATTCTTTATTTTGTATTTTGGCTATTACGTATTCAATATTTCTTACTCAATAAATGACATTTTATATTTATATCCTTCCACTGTCACGTGTCCATCTATTTCCACTGCGCTAGCTTATATTGCTCTGCATTTACACGTTACATAGCTGAAGAATGGAGCTACCTGGTTTTATAATGTCTTAACGGTGTACCCCATCATAATTTCTACATTTTTTGAGGTAGAAGGTTGAAATTCGGAATATAGCTTACTATGGGCATGCCCTCAGTAATATTTAGTTTGCTTTTGATTGGTACACGGGGGTCGGATTTGCGGGGGTGGCAGTCACTTGGTCTTTAGAACTATAGCAACATATGGCATGTGATATATCATACGTTCGGATATGATGAGAAAGGAAAGGAAATACGAGCTTTTTACATTTTCTACATATTACGTTCGAGAAAATCAATTTTCTTGATTAAAAAACTTGGAGAGTGGTAAAAAGTGCAGATAAAGGGGTAAAAATAGATGACCGCAGGATCTGCCACTTGCCTTCCCCAACTCGGGGGGGGGGGGGGGTTAATTTCATTTTAATAAATGTATAACTGTAATTTTGCTTCACTGCTAAAGCTCCTCCCTGGAATCTTTACAAGATTTTATTTCTTTATTAGGAGCTTTAGCAGAAACAACCTGATTGAAGACCACGCCGGTGATTAATTTGTCAGTAAAGCAGTGACTGACTGGTAATTACAAATGGTCAAACAGATACTTCAGAGCGATAACGATCAACAACTGCTACGAAATCCACGAGGCCGACGAATGATCAAGGCAGATTCAGCAGAAGCCAGTGCTCCAACGACTTCATGTTCATGAGAGCGACAACCTAACGTCTTCCGTCAGAGAAACAGTGTTAAAACAACGACCATATTAACGCTTGTAAGACAATTGTTAAGTGACAATTGAACTTGGATGACGACAAAAGTTATGGCGACTGTTTCGTGAAAATATTAGATACGCAATACTGAAATACGGGAGGACAATTTGTTTAATCGCGATAGCGCGTAATTCTCATATCTACTATACTCCTTTAGAATAATTGTTTACACTTTTTAATTATTCTCTTTTTTTCTCATTTCTATTTTATATAATCTACTAACATTCTTTGTTTATTAGGAGCTTTAGCATAAAAGCTACTTATAAGAATGCGCCCTTGGTATGTACGTTTATCCGGCCGTCCGTCCGCCGTTTGCACGATAACTTGAAAACGGATTAACTTTTTCAAATCCTTTTTTCAGAAACATGCCCATAAAAGTCTTAGCTCGGCTGTATCAACTTTACAGAATTTTTCGTGGACCCCTTCACATCGAATTCACGTGCTAAAACAGCGAGTGTAAAGAATACCAAGATAATGGCATGTCATATAACAATCGATTTATCAAGAAGGAATACATTGTTACTTTCTGTTCATCTTTTAGGCATTACTGACATCGGCGCGCGCTCGTGAAATCGCTTTGTCGACGCATGATTGCTCAAGTGCTCATAATCTATACATGTATTATTCAGTAGCGAAAGAATGGAGTTACTTATTGGTTTTATAATGTCTTAACTGTGTACCCCTTCATAATTTCTACATTTTTGAAGTAGAAGGTTGAAATTCAAAATATAGCTTCCTATGGGCATGTCCATCTGCACTATTTAGTTTGGTTTTGATTGGTACACTGGAGGCGGAATTACGGGGGTGGGATTCAGAGAGGACAACATATCTATGTGCTATTTAGGTACGTAAAGGCGTGAAATTCAGTATCCAGATTCCTCTAGGCAAGATCTACATTACTATGAAGTTTAGGCCAAGTTGTTCCATTGGGGTCGGATTTGCGGGGGTGGTAGTCACATAGTCTTTAGAATTATGTCAACATATGGCTTGTGATATATCATACGTTTAGAAATGATGAGAAAGGATAGAAAATACGAGCTTTTTTACATTTTCTACATATTACGTTCAAGAAAATCAATTTATTACGTTCAATCAAGGTTGCGGCTATGTCCCGAAGATGGGTGTAAACGGTCCATGGGTGAAATTTTGAAGACCGGAAGTCAACTAGCTGCTGTCGACCGATGAAGTGGAGTCGAATCTTAAGCAGTCGCAGTCGCTTCTTCAGCAACAATTGCTGGGCGCCTGGCCAGAACACGTAACAAAGGTCACTGGCAGTATACAGAAAACAATGTAGATGATGAGAACACATTGCTGCGAAATCCTAAACAAAATTGCAAAATTATTGAAAGAAAAAAATACAGAAGTTTGATGAAAAACTGCAAAAACTGGGGTGAAGAGATTTAGTCAAAATGCCGATTCTCACCACACCTTAGAAGGATTCGCTAAGCCGGTTAACTATTTGGCTTCCCGTTCTATTTGGCATAATCACTTACCGCTTCGAGTGGAATTCTGTGTTGGAAAAACCGATTTATCACTACAAATAGGTTAATCCCTGTCTAGTGATACTCGTCGTACACAGCGATCGATCTGGACTGAATCAATTGCAAGGCTTCTCAGCTCGTTGGGTTATCACTTTAAGTAACTGGTACACTTCACAAGGTTCATCCTTTAATGAATCCAAGACAAATTTCTTGGTCATTGATAAACAATCTCAACTAACCCGTAATACCTGTAAAGTATTAGGAATCACCTTTGACAGCAGTCTATCCATATATGAAACTATTGAACTCCTCTTGCTTGATTTAAGTCGTTTAAAATTCTTGTTTGGAAAATTCTTACTAAAAGTGAAATTATTAGAGCTAATCACACTATTTTGATTCAGAATATGGAGTACGGCATTGTTGTTTGGTCAGTTGCCTTTGCTTTTCCTAAACTATCGTCGGTTTTTGATACTTGTCAATACTATGGTATCGCTACTTTTAAGACAATAGCACTGTTTATTAAATTAAAAGAACTTTATTTTGCGCTCACTAACATTAATCATCCGGTTCATTTCTTTAGACAATCGATGCTCGATTCCATTGACACCCGTAATACTCAGAGATAAGAAAATTATTCCCAATAATCGGGTTTCTAAGTTTATGGAATCGTTTTTTCCGTATGATACAGGGTGTTTCTAAATCATCTTCCATATTATACATGTTTATTACACAAAAACTATTATAAACTTTAACGCCATTTTTTTTCACAAAGATAAACTCAGTTTCATAGCATGCCTTAATAAATTTCAGTATGCCCCCCCCCCTCGCCATCTGTGACGTGAAGGACGTCAAAGCGAAACTCGATTTCCTCCCATGTTCGGGCTAGCATTTCGGGGGTGATTTCATTGATTGTTTCCATTATTCTATTCTTGAGAGTTTCAATGTCATCAACATTGGTCTTGTACACTCGGTCTTTCACATATCCCCGGAAGAAAAAATCCATAGGGGTTCGCATCGGGTGAGCGAGGGGGCCAAGGGATTGGCCCATCTCTTCCAATCCTTCGTCCTGGAGAGTTCGTATCAAGGCACTGCCTAACTTGCAGGCCCCATTGAGGAGGTGCTCCATCTAGTTGGTTGACTATGTTCGGCTGCAGTTCTTCCACCTGTGGAATCCGGTGTTTTCCAGCATATCTAGGTAGGTTGCAGCGGTAATGGTGTCTTCAGCGAAAAAGAAAGGCCCGATTACTCGATCATACATTAAACCGCACCAAAATGATAACCCGAACATGGGAGGAAATCGAGTTTCGGTTTGACGTCCTTCACGCCATAAATGGGGGGGGGGGGGCACATTGAAATTTATTAAGGCATGCTAAGAAATTTTTTGAGTTTCTCTTTGTGAATAAAAAAATCATGTTAAAAAAAACACGATAGAGAATGGCGCCGCCGTGCTCTGCTCACTCACAGACAGCTACTCTGCGTTTTATTTAAACACATAACAAACAGAATGGTTAATAAAAACAGGAATGTTTCTCCTGTTGTTGGATGTTGCAATACATACAACAACACGAATGGAAAGAAAAGTTTTTTTTTCGATTTCCGAAGAAAGATGTTCGAAGAAGAGAAATATGGATAAAAGCCATTTGACGAACAAGTGCTTTCTTCTTTTGCGATAAGAAATAAAAAACTAACAATTTCTAGTGAATATCTTAATGCGGGCAATAAACCATAATTTCCTTTTACTGGCAAAGCTGCGTGGACCCCATCAAAATATGATTCTGTGTACAGTGACCATTTTGTGGGAGGCCAAGAAATGTACCATCCTGAATCGCCTTCCTATGCTCCTTCAGTATTTCTAAAAATATACAAAAAGAGGAATATATGTAGAAAGATTCCATAGGTAAAATATATGACAAATAAGGCAGTTACACTGAACGACCAATTTATGAGAGACACCCCGCTAATAGCGTGTTGCATCTCCTTTAGTGGCGAGAACTGCTACGTGCTTGCATGGATTCAACAAGGCGTTGAAACCGTTGCGGAGGAATAGCAGCCCAGGCTGACATCACAGCGTCCCGTAATTGGTGCAGATTGGACGGTAGTTTGGGAAGGCGTCGGATGGTTCTCTACACTTCATCGCATAAATGCTCGATCGGGTGAGATTGGGCGACCGAGCTGGCCACTGAAGCAGATGGAAGTCCGCGTGATGTTCTTCGAACCAGTCCAAGACCATGCGAGCACGGTGATAGGGAGCATTGTCATCGAGCTTTGTTCAAGAGCAAACGGACAAATTTTGTTGGCAACTCGGCTCTTATGCCACCTATCTCCACGCAACTTGTACGGTTCACTAGGAGCACACAGCCCGTTAATCGTTCCAATTTAGGCGCGTGTACATCCGTCCGTCACCACCAGAGAACGCAGTCATCATGAACGGGTGCACCTGATCGGCAACAATGTTCAACTAGTGTGTCGCATTCAGGGATGTTTCTACGGATATCAGAAGACCCAGTGTGTCCCAAGAGAAGACACCACAGACCAGCACTCCTCCTCCACCCGCCTGTACGGTTGTCTGCTGACAGGATCGGTCCATGGCTTCGTGCTGTCTGCGCCAGATGCGCAGTCTGCCGTCCGCATGATGGAGTAGGAACCGCGATTCGTCGGACCAGGCGACCTGGTCTAGTGGCGATGCCTGTGTGCCCATAGCAGGCGCGCTTTCTTATTTTGCGGTGACAGTGACGGTACTCGTACTGGCGGCCGCCTGTTGTTAAACCCAGCAAGAAGTGGGTTAGTATGCTCCCTCATTGAACTGCGCTGCAATTTGTTGGGATGCTCCCCTCCTGTTGCTGTGGATGATTAGTGCCAGTCGCCGTTGGCCTCGTTCATCCACGGCCCTGTTTCATCGGAGTTGTGTTTGTTGGAGGTTGTTTTTTGCCATAACTGCCATTCACGGAATACCTTTGACACTGTTGCACGGGAAAACCCGAGGACGTTCCCGGTTTGGGAAATGCTAACTGCCCGTCGAGCTCCAACGATCATGCCTCGTTCAAAGTCGGTCAAATCCTTGGATTTACCCATATTCAGTCCACTTCTGCTACTGACTGCAACTTGAGATCCAATGCATCCCTTTTATACACCGCTTCGGCCTGTTCCATTGTTTGGGTGTCACTGGGAGTCCGATCCATTTTCCGTAACAGGTGTCTCTAATAAATTCGTCGTTAAGTGTATATGACCTTAATTACTGTGTTCATATAAGAAAATGTTATTAAATGCCATAGGGTCGTTAGACGGCAGGCAACGAAGGACTTAACATCTTCAGCGACTCATCCTGTTCCGTGTACTGACAGTGACAATCAAATGGATATAGATTTTCAAGGGAATCTGCTGACTTGCCGATTTTTCAAAATCTACCAATTGATGCACCGGCTGTATGCACGCAGTCAATTTTACAATGTAATGTAAGTATTAATTAAAAAGGTTCCGTTTGTATTTCTTTGAAATTATCACAAAACCCTTACTTCTGCAGGTACTTGTGCAAGTGGAAAAATCGTTAGATGAAGTTTGCGGAGATATCATGATGTGGGAATGTTACTTCTCAAAGGCATCAGTTAAAACCTCAGATGGCCAGCTCAAGGCAGTATCCGACTACCAAACTCAAGTATACGTCCCAAAAGAAAACTCGACAAAAACCTCACACTGTGGTCCGGACACAAGAACGTTCTCATTTTTTGGCTATAGCTCTATTGTAGCAAGTTCAGAAAATGACTGCAAAGAGTTATGTAGTGTGTGTGTCGTTATGTGTGTTGTCATTATTGCTATCGCTTTTGAATGTGGGCGTATGGCAAAGGAATACTGGCAAACAGAATATTACAAAAACAGACAAACTGGTATCATATTTGATGAAGTTGAAACTTGGAATCAGCTTTGCATCCTTAGGTTCACTATTTTCTATGCATGAGACGACAGCCTCAAAGATTTTTTATAACCTCCTTTTTCATGCGACAGCGAATGGATGGATGGATAAACTTGTTGCCAAAGGAAATAATAATTAACACAACGCCTGCATGTTTTAAGAACAAATTTCCCAACTATCGAGTGATCATTGATTGCTTCGAAGTTAAAAATTAAACTCCAAGACAAGTGTTTGCACAAAACTGACTCTACATATAAAAGTGCTCATGCTTGGAAATATTTAATAGGAATTTCCCCTGGAGGATGCATCACTTTCGTGTCACCAGGATATGGAGGAAGGTCTTCTGACAGGAGCATTACTGTAGACTGTGGACTCTTAAATTTGTTGGATCCAGGTGATATGGTAATGGCTGACAAAGGATTTCCTTCAATCAAAGCTATGTGTAGTGAACGCTGCGTGGAATTGGTGATGCTACCATTTGCTTCAAAGGATCACCACTGTAGTCAACAAGAAATGTCTGATACTCATAAAATTGCTTCTGTCCGAATACATGTTGAAAGGATTATCCAAAGAGTGCGGATATACGACATCTTAAATAAGAAAGTTCCAACTGATATTTTGCCAACTTGGATGAAATTGTATATACTTGCTGTATACTTGCAAATTTACAACAACCTATAATTGAAGATAAATAAAAATACAAAGCATATTTAAAAATAATTTAATTGTCATTACTTCCTTCAAGTAGTAAGTAAAATAAATTTTTTCCAGATTTGGAACCAATTCACTCAAGAAATCATAATCAATATGTACAATAATTACAATTTCATCAACAAGTGTATATGTCAGAAAATATGCTTTGCTTACATTTAAAATATACATTGAAATTTGAATTTGGGTGTAATAACAATGCGTTTTTTAAAATACAGTATATTTCACCATTTTCTTTTTCCAAAAATTTCACTGAAAACGTGGATGTGTTTTCATTGAAAATTTTGTCATTCCTGATTTTCGATGGACATTTTTTTTCCAATAAACAGATTTCACCTTCTCTATCTTCGATGGGCCCGTCAGGTGAGCAACAAAACCATGACAGCTCTGGATATATAAATAATCCATACTGCTCTGATTCGAAGCAATATTTAAACTTGAACTGAACAAAAAATTGCCTCTCATGCACCAGGCCCCATCTAGTGTGTTCATTTTCAAAACGTTTTCGATGAAAATGCTTTTTAGCCAAATATTCAAAGAGGTTCAGATCTCGACGAGTTTTGATCATATGGAGAAGACTACGTGATGATATCCGTATTATCCGGGATGAGTGCCACAAATCACATTGGGATTGTCTTATGTGTCGACATGCAACTTTTCAATATCATCCGCTGAAATAAAATTCTCCTGATACTATTTTTTTTGGAATCAGATAATATATTCTGAAATTCCACTTTTTTCAACAGGCATATATTCGAATTGACTGCAGAATAGTTACAGAATGAAATCAGGAATCTATTTCCTTGTATTAATTTACAAAATATAGTAGAGTGTGATGGTGACACTACATGCTGCGAGTCCTGATTTGATTGACTTCCTTCTTCTTCTAGCTGCAAATTCAAATCTGCACAAAATACACAATGATGTCTGCATCGGGCAAACTATGTCTGGATAGTTTTCTATTAAGATGTTTGGATCCGCAGCAGGAATCTCGTTCAGATTTCCTGGTTTTGGGGAATGGAATAGGCTATCCAGCCGTGTTGCTTTCGGTACTGTTTTTGTAAATCGGTTGGCTTTCTCCAAGGTTGTGGACAGCTTGTGCGAGCTCTGACATCTTCTTCGTTCACAAAAAATGTCATTGCCGCAGCATGCTTGCAAAAACTGACCATCTGTCACGGAATTTGAGCGTCAGTCAAGATTCCGATGACGTCATCGCCCCTTTCCACACTCGTTACTTCTATTCATCGAGCTGGAAAGGGAAGCGTGGCGATGCTCGACGTCAAAAGCGTCATGAAGACCCGACCAATGAGGAAGGGGAGCGGGAGTTTCGTCATGAGGACGTGAAATCAAAAGATCAGGGGAGAAGGAAAGAGAGAGCCTTATGGGGAGGTCGTCAGAAATGGAGCCGGAGGAAAAACAGCCCGGATGGCCGAACAGCTGGTTATGGCAGCGTGATGGGTTTCCTAAATGCAGTGAGTAGGAAGACTGATACATCCGATTCGGCGCCAGCGACCACTAGCTACGGCGAGTTTGCATCTTCGACGAGCGAAGGAGGAGAGGAAAACTCCTCTATTACGAAGCCGTCGGGGTGCACACGTGGCAGAGTGAACTCTAAAGCTTTTCCGAAGGAGGGGGATGGTGAAGGAATTAAGATTCCTCGATGGACTGTTAGCCACCGTATAGACTGCTTGGTAAGCATTAAAACTCAGTTATTTTTAAACGCTCACTTTGCGTTGGTAATTTTCGTAGAATTGAAAGCTTACCGGCTTAGCTATATTTCCTATCTACGCGGACTGTGGCCGTTCGGACTAAACGCCTATCTGAACGACGGACTAGGCTTCGTTCTCATTTAGTGCCACTTAATATATTTTCTTAACGATAGACTGAACTCCAACAAATTCTACGTTTTTGAAACGTCTATCTGGATGCAACGGATAATTTTATCGACGACGCACGTCTCATATTCCGGCATAAGTTCTGATTTTATTAAGTGGTTATTCTCCGTTCTATTTAGGAGTGTGCAGCAGCATCTCGGCTTTAAGGTATAATCCCTAGAATTGTAAATTCACCGGACAGTGACATTTGTGTTTGTTTTTCTCGGCTGTGACTCTTATTAATTTTTTCTCGAGCATTGGCTCACGATTATTGTGCAAAGCATATTATGCAATTG
>JAHWFO010019668.1:199411-264531 GCA_023313115.1 Rhysida immarginata | reverse complement strand
ACAGAGAAAGCAAACCTTTAGCTCCGTGCTGTATTGAGCAAATGGGAGGCAAGTAAATAGAAGAATTGGCGACCGCTAGACTACCCAAAGTGATGAAAGGCCAAATTTTGCTTCAACACAGCGAGAGAAGAGTGGAAATTGCAACAACATCAAGTGTAGATCTGAAGTAAGATTATCTGATTAAGAAATTATTGGAGCAGTCCATCCATTTTGAGCCTTTAAAAAGATTTTTTTCGAATTTTCATTAAGAATTTTTACTGTATTAATTCTAAGCATTTTCATGTGTTTATTTTTAAGATATTGCAAAATTTATTTTAATTTTTGAGATTGTTCTGTTTACATCCCAAGTGTAATAATCCCGGGCAACGCCGGGTACCTCTTCTAGTTATATATATAGAAGATTACATGTCTTTCTTATGATTGTATAGTACAACAGATATAAAGTACTTTAAATGTAATGTTAGTACATGTACTCTAATTAAGAATGTTTTAATTTTGGTTTAGAAAATCATCTATCTTCATTTGTTTCGTGCAGTTTTTGCGGAGAAGGTCATTAATGAATTTTTCTTATTCCTATTGCTTTGTAAAGTCATTTGATCTATGTCTTACACCCAGCTGTAAAATTCGTAGAGCTTCTTTCATTTGAGCATTTGTTGGCGGTCTTTCAGTCTCCATTTCTTCTTCATCACTTTCATCTTCTTGAAGGTCCTTTGTGTCACACACAATTCAACAAATGTCAGATTCTGTCAATGGAGCAGATACTGGGATATTTTCATCAATCTGAATCCATGCATTGAAATCTTCCGAGTTCATATCGGAAAATGAACTTGAAAAACTTCACCTGGTTTTCAATCCATGCATTGAAAACTTCACCTGGTTTTTCTGGAATACAGGTGCTCTTTTCTATTCCTTCATTTACAAATCCTCCTTTGGTGAAGCAGTTTCGGATTGTTTGTTGGGACACTTGATTTCATGACATTGCTAAAAGATGCAATGCCTCCATGAGAATGGTCTTTTTAGCCAAGTCATTTGCTCTTAAAAGTATTTACTCGATGTCTTCCATTTGCTCCAAGATTCTAGCACGCATTCCTCGACGATAGTAAGCTTTGAGTGTCCGTATGATGCCCTGGTCACAGGGTTGGATAAGCGAAGTCGTGTTGGCTGGTAAGAACACTACATTGATATGCTGGAGGGTTACTTTAATATCGTGCCTTGTACAATTGTCAACGAGCAGAAGAATGTCATGGTGCAATTCTCTATTCCATTTAAGTAGCCACTCATTGAAGAGTGGAGAAGTCTTCTAAGCAGATTTGTTTGCATTGTAATCTACAGGCAAACTAATCACATTTCTAAAACAACGTGGATATTTGCTCTTGCCGATCACAAAAAGTTTTCTTTTATGTCCAGTCATACCAGATTAAAACAGTTACACGTTCCTTTGATGTTTTGCAGCCTTTTGCACTGTCATTTTGAATAGGTATGTGTGCTCTGGCAATGCCGTAAAGTCCAGTTTCATCGGCAGTGTAAACATTTTCAGCAGCGTATTTAGCAATATGTTTCGGCCACTCCTCCATAATCCACGTTTCTGCCACTGGAATATCAGCGTCTTTTAGCTCTCCGTGCGTTCATATGTAGACAATGTTTTCCCTTTTTTCCTACGGTTAAACCACCCATCGGTTGCTACAAAATCTTGTTTTCCCATGTTCTTTGCCAATTCTGTGGCTTTCTGTCTCATTAGTGGACCATCAACTTGTGGCAGTTGTTTTTTTGCCACAAGTTTTGTAATAATCGTTTGGAAAACTTTTATTTTTGTTTTTTGCCTATATTTTCCCCATTTTGTCTCTTTTCTTATTTGAATTTTAGGTTTATCAATTTTTTTGTAACTGCAGCAAAGCAACAATATGAGGTGTCCCGTGTAGCTCGGCTGATGGTAGTGACTGTCACGCATACGTGAGGCATTAAGTATCAGGGTATTGTTGATGAATTTTCTTTTTTTCTACCAGCGTCTTGAGGAGACTTTGACGCCGGACTCTTGAGGACAATAGTTGTTTGTTTTGCATCCAGTGGTGGAGCTTGATCTTGAATTAGCGTCAGAAGCTCTGTGGATCTTATGTTGAACGCAAGGTTATGCGTTGATTTTTGCAACCGTGATATGAGCGACTAGCCATAGCACTACCTTGGATTTCGAACACTTGCCGCCATGTTGGATTAAGGCCCACATGTAAGCCATATCAAGATAGGATTTTGGATATAATTATAGAATTGCGTATTGGATATTATATTTAATTCTAGAATTGCATATTGGATAGAATTAATTCAACTATATGTAACGGTCTATTTTTGATTGATGATTGTTTCGAGACTGTCTGGAATTTATCCTGTTGCAACGTTTGTCGTACACTTTCGTTAGTTTGATGATAGCTATATTGCCCGGAATGATACGCCTCTAATTATTTCTTTATTTTTATTCATCTCCTCCTGCTTCTCATTGGTGAAGTGGAATATACCCTTTGGATTGAGCTACACGCCGACCTGTATCTGTGTCAATGTGGAATGTGCTTGTTAGCTGTGCGACTAGCTGCATCATTTAGTATTTATTGTGATTTGAGATTATCTCTCGATTTTTGTAATCTTCATGTCTTCTAATGTGACTTACTTAAAAAATATACTTTAGAGATTTTTGTTCCTTTTTGACTGTTAAATAAAGACAAATAAGCTATTTTCCGTTTTTCTTATTATCTCTTTATTTTATTAATATTTCTTTTTATTCCATATCAAACATGGAACGTGAACGCCATTACCAGCGTCACAAACTCTTGCATCCCGTTGTCGTACATCCGTAAACCACATCTTCAGTGCCGATTCCACTTGTTCATCTTTACACTGCCATTCCGCTTTACATCAGGATTTTCATGAGACGTGCTCTTTTCTCCAGTTCGTTGCGATTTTTCAAAATTTTCACAGAAGTGGTTGCGAAATGTTCAGTTGGGCAGCAGCATTCCTTTGACTCATTTTAGGCAAATTATCGTACATCTCTAATATCGTAATCTTCTGTTTTAAGCTCAAGTCTTTCCGGTTTTTTTTCAGACTCCATTACACAGTACAATACAGTTCAGTACAGTGTATACATACAGCAGAGCGAAAACGGTTGACGAAAGCAGCAAACGGTGAGTTCACATGCAGTATTGTAGTTGCTGTTTCTGTGTGCTGCTGTCACGTGGAAAGCGAATTGTGTTTTGTTGTCACGTGGACAGCGCATGCGAACGGTAGAATTAAAACAAAACCCTTTTTTTCACACAGGTACATTTTTAACCATGAAGTGAAAAGGGTGAAATACATGGGAAAATTTCAGACTTGCTTTCAAAATGATAACAGTAAACGGAGTAGTGATCGCATTAAACGATGATTTTAACACGTTCACTTATTAAGGCGGTTGGGAATACTTGATTCGATAATATTAAACGAATCATAACATTAAACGTTACCACATTAAACTGCACCCACTGTACTACACACGGACCAACTATATATCTCTCATGACCAACAATGCAAGATAGAGTTTCTGCTTTATAAATCAGGTTCAATTTGTAACAATGAATAGAATTCCTGTTGTTCAGGTTTTTCTTAGAATTGATAGTTCTTAGAGCTTAACATTTTCTTGAAAATCTTTAAAAATGAGCACTAACTGGAGATAATGGAGAGTTAGCAGCATATTGAGAAACTGATCAAGTGGTGAGTGATCAAGTAGTCATCGAAGTTCCCAGGTGGCCCTCGCGAAGCAAGCGTATCAACAGAAGAAACGGCTACTGCTAGACCACGCAAAGTGATGAATGGCCAAGTTATGCTTCAAGACATCGAGAGCAGAGTAGGAATTGGAACAACAGATTACCAAGTAGTGAATAAGCCCATTCAGATTGTATGGATTGCAGAATACACGGACAGAAATGGTCATGTACATGTACTGCCACTCAAGAAGAGGTCTGAATCGTCAAAAGTGTACATCTAAAATAAGATTATGTGATCAAGGAATTATTTAGGCTAGCAGTGCCATACATGGCGACGTCCATCCATTGGGAGAATTTAAAATTTTTTTTCGAATTTTCATTTTGAATTTTTACTGTATGTTTTTGTATGTTCATTTTTACTGCATATTAACATTCAGATCCAAATATTTCCTTAAAAAATCCCCAATACACTTTAACTATAATCTGTTTGAATGTGAATGTTTTGGTGATGATGCGATGATTGAAAGTTCATTTCCAAGAATTATTAACAATGAGGATAAAACGATGATGCATTGACTGGACATAGATTAGGAAGTATCTATCGAGGAAACTAAGAAGTTACACGTGTCTCTTTTGAGCTCCCTATCAAACGTCCAGATGACTGGCCAAAATTTGTGTGTTTGGAAAAGAATGACAAAGAACGAGTATTGATCAGGGAAACTCTGTAACTAAAAGATAAAAATCTATCCAGGCGTTAGAAACATCAGAACAACGGGAGCTTCGTCTAGAGCAGGAGGGTGAAAGAGTTTCTATGTCAATGGCAAGGGAAACTTTAAAAGAAAGATGGGTCTAAAGTATCCAGTGATGCTCTCTGGTGAAGATGAATATCATTTTAATCTGAGACAGGACAACAAGAGGATAAATAAAAATCCCGGGCGACGCCGGGATATCAGGCAAAGTGTGCAATATAACTAGGTTCATTAAGAATGATGGTTCCATCCCAACCCTGAGAATTATAAAACAAAATTCAATTTGTAATAATACATAGAATAAATATTGTTCGGGCTTTTCTTAGAATTGATAGTTCTTAGAAGCTAAGAATTTCTTGAAAATCTTTAAAACTGATCAGTAACTGGAGATAATGGAAAGTTAGCACACCATTGAGAAAGAGTGAAAAAGTTGACAGAGGAAGCAGTCCCTTCGCTCGGGCGACAGTTGACGACATAGCCGACGACAAAGCCCATATTAACTCGATTCTTCAAATAAAAAATCATACAGTATTTTGCTATATAATAATCTCGTTCGCAGAATTAGAGTAATAATAATTCATATCTATCGAAATGCCACCGAAGAAATGAATGAGTATTGGGCAGAGAACACAAAATAAATTTTCCGGGCATTGAAAAAAAACCGAACAACAGCTTCGTCTGTAGCAGGAAATTGTAGAAGTACTGAAAACTAATTTATTATTTGACTTCTTGAGGTTGTTTTGTTTAACTTAAAATTATCCCGAGCAGCGCCGGGTGCCTCTACTAGTCATATGTATAAAGAACAATGTATGTTTGTTTGTTTGTTTGTGGGTTTGTATCTTATACAAATCTACAGTTTTATTCCGATCTTGATGAAATTTTGCACACTTGATCTTCAACGAAAGAGGAAGGTCACTGTTTATCTCAGATTTCGAAAAGTAATAATTATCGATAATAAATCGATATTCATGATAATAACATGGCACACAAATAAGAGGTATCTCATGAACAAAAATGCAAGGCAAAGTTTGTGGAACAATAGGCTCATCGTATTGTATCAACAATTGTATCACACGTAATTAACCAACAATTTCTACGGACCAACAATATACAGGGCGATTCTGAAAAAGCATGTGGTGACCAGAGGTGACCAGAATGAACATTTTCTTTTAATACAATGTGGTTCCGAAGTTGAACGCCTTGAATAATGAGTTTTGGAGGAATAATAGGGTATACGGTTTTGTATACCGTTAAAGATTGATCGAATTCCAACAAGTAATTTCCGAGTTACGCACTCAACATCGTAACAAGTGCTGTTTAGTACTCGCATGTGAGCACTGTTACGATTTTGAATGCGTAACTCGGAAACTACTCGTTGGAATATGATCAAATTTTAATATACATAGTTTTATGTACCATATTATTCTTCCAAAATGCATTATTCTAGGCGTTACAGAATATGAGTTATTAACTTGTTGATCTTAGTGGCGGCATTTTTATTTCTGTTCATATCTCAGTTAACGTTCAAATTCGGAGCCACTTTGTATTAAAAGAAAATGTTCATTCTGCTCACCTCTGTCATTGCTTACAGTTATACACACTTTTTCAGAATCGCTCTGTATATTTAATGACAAACAATGCAAGGCAAAGTTTGTGCTTTATACACTAAATAAGGTTCAATTTTTAACAATGCATAGAATTCCTGTTGTTCGGGCTTTCATTAGAAATGATAGTTCTCAGATCTTAACATTTTCTTGAAAAATCTTTAAAAATGAGCACTAACTGGAGATAATGGAGAGTTAGCAAACTACTGATACATGAGTGGAAAGGCGACAGACAAAGCAGTCCCTTCTCTATTGGTTTCGCCAGCACATTGCTCCAACTGAGCAAATGGTGAGCGTGTCATTATAAGAAACTGCGATTAGACCACACAAAGTGATGAATGGCCAAGTTTTGCTCCAAGACATCGTGAGAAGAGTGCAATTTCAACAACAGATTACCAAGTACTTAATAACTCCACTCAGATTATTGGGATTGCAGAGCGCACAGAGACAAACGATCATGTACATCCACTCCCAAAAAAGAGAGTTGTTTCGTTGAAGTTATTCTTGCCATATATTTCCATATCAACACTGAGAAAAATTTGTTGCCATGAAAACTGATGTAGTGATGATGCAACAATATTTTCAAGATGATATAGTGATAGAACATTAGTTTCCAAGAAGTATTAACTATGAGCAGAAAATGAGTATAATAAAACGATATAGATAGTGGAGTCTCTCTCGAAACGTCAAACAGATACAGGCGTCTCGTTTAATCTCCCTAAGGAATGTTCAGATGATTTGTGTGATTGTGCGTTTGAAACCCCTGAACCGTGTAGGACCTTCCAGATGCGAGGTCAGCTTCCCATTCCTCTTCTAGTGAGTTCGGTATATAAATATGCCGATCTGTCTCCGGTGACAGTTTACAACATAACCCTTAAAAAAAGCATATATCAACTAGATTCTTCAAATAAACATGCATGTATTGCGGTTTTAATAATAAGGGACAACGCATTTTCTGGATGTAAAATTTAAATTAATAACTGCAATCAACGGAAAATTTTTTTATTATAATAAATGAAAAATGTTCACATTGTCCGTACAATTTTGTAAGGATGAAACAAATAGTATGAGTGCTAATATTTCTTAACACTTTTTTACGCGTTTGCAAGTTATAAGGGACAGAATTAAAACGGTGTCATAGTTCACCTATTCTACCTACATATGTTAATGGTGCTAACTGTAATTTACATAAAATCGTTTTGAACACTTTTATAAGCTTACTTCCTTTATTCGTTCATTCTTTAATGATGACTAAAAGGAGGCCAATAACTGATGAAGAAAAAGGTCGTACTCTGGCTTTTCGAGAACAAGGAATGTCAGTGCAAGAAATATCAAAGCGTCTAAAACGTGCAAAAAGTATTATTGGCCGTTTAGTTAAGCAAAACCCAAATAAAACTAAGGCAAGAAAGAACCCTGGTCCAAAGTCCAAGGTGAAAAGGAGAGATGCAAGGAGGATCAGTCGAGAGATATCAAACAATGGGACCTTTATACGACGAATTCCTGACACTTTGAAACTTACAATATGCCACTCCACAATGTGGAGGGTGGTCAAGAAAAATCTTCAGTTAAGATACAAGGCAAAGTCCATCAAATCAGCTCTAAGAGACAACCATAAGCAAAGCCCCTTCAGTGGGCACTGCAACACATGGGATGTACTAATGAATGGATGCAAGTTCTTTTCAGCGATGTAAAGGCCTTCAATTTGGATGACCGGATGGTTGTTACTACGATTGGGAAGATTTACGGCGAGAACCAGCAACATTTTCCAAACGAGTTCACGGAAGTGGAACTGTGATGGTTTGGGGAGTATTTGGCTATAATGGCAATTAAGGAAATTTATTTATCAATAAAAGAATGGTTTCTAAGTACTATCAAGAGCTTCTTGAAATGCGCCTTTTGGCAAACGCACCTGTTATTGGAGGATCCGCATTTATATTTCAGCAGGACAATGCACCAGGCCACTAATCGAAAGCAAGAATGGCCTGGTTTGCAGAGAAAGGGCTTAAAGTAATGAAGTGGCCATCTAGGAGCCCGATTTAAATCCCATCGAGAACCTTTAAGGGATTCTAGCACGCAAAGTTTACGATCATGGTCAATTTGAAACTGTTGTCGATCTGAAACGAGCTATTGTTGAAGCTTGGGATAGTTTAGATCCAGAATTACTCCAGAGATTGGTTAATTCTATGCCAAAAAGAGTCTTTGAAGTAATAAAAGCGAATGGGTCTTATATCAAGTCTTAAATAACATTGTATGTTTACATTTTCAAAATTGTCCCTTATAACTTGAAACAAGTAAAAAGGTGTTAAAAAATATTAACACTGAAATTTTTGTTTAATCGGATAATGTAAATATTTTTCATTTATTATAATAAATTTTTTTCCATTGATTACAGTTATTAATTGAAATTGTACATCTAGAAAATGCTTTTTCCCTTATAATATGAAACGTTCCTTAGTTCTAATGATACATGTTAATTCATATCTGTCGAAATACCATCGAAGAAAAGACCGAGTATTGGTCAGGGTAGAAAAAAGTTATCCGGGCGTCGGAAACTCCTGAGGAATATGAGTTTCGTCTACAACAGTATTATAGATTTACCTAAAACCAATTTGAGATATAACTTAACTTCTTGAGGTTGTTCTGTTTACCTACAACTGAAAGTATCCCGGGCAATGCCGGGTGCCTCTGCTAGTCATCAACATACACTATACAGGGTGTAAATGGACGACGTTTCACAAATTTAAGGATATGTAGAGGATGAAACTCTGAGCAAAAAAGTCTACTCGCGTTTTTCGATCTGTGGATCCGTTAAAAAGTTATAGCGCTTTAAAGTTCGGTATCGGTAAGGAATATCGGTATCGGTATCGGCCAGGGTGATTCTAAAAGGTCGTGCCTAAATGAAAAGGCAGGTAGAGGGTGAAATTCTGAGCAAAAAAGTCTAGTCGCGTTATTCGATCTGAGGCTCCGTTAAAAAGTTATAACGCTAAGTTAAAAATTGCTCAGCGTCTGTACCAAGATAGATTTCCGGAAGTGGCGTCACGAAACTTTAAAGCGCTATAACTTTTTAACGGAGCCACACATCGAAAAACGCGACTAGACTTTTTTGCTCAGAGTTTCATCCTCTACATATCCTTAAATTTGTGAAACGTCGTCCATTTACACCCTGCATATCCAAAATTAATCGGGCAATTTCGATTTTAGACGTTTTGTCGTATATCTAAAAAACTACTCGACGAATTATCCTGAAACTTCAGAGGTGTAAAGAGCAAGTTATACGAGGTCTTTATAATTAAAGTTTTGACATGGCCATAAAAAAAATACTGGACCAAAAGCTATAATACTTGGTAATGTTATACAAGAGGGCATGGGAAGTTAATACCCACCAAAAAAAAAAAAATAGTTCAAAAGGTCACCACCAGCATGGAATGGCGCTTTATGCAATATTCGTATACGAAATTAGACACGAAGACACAGGTTAACAATGTGGTTTATGCACATGCGCTTTACTAGTCATTTGGTTTTCAGAAATAAGAAAGGGAGCCTCGTTGTCAGTACACCTCATTTGTTACTAGTCGACGATGCCTGTTACCATGCAAGACCGTGCGTTTCTGGTTAAATGTTATTATGAATGCAATAGCAATGTACGACAGGCTTTGCAACATTGTCGTACCGTTCGACGAATATATGTACGTCGGGTGCCAATGAGACTGCAAAGTTTGAAGAAGATGATGACAAAGTTTGAAGCCACAGGTTTGTTATCGGTAGCACTAGGCCGAGGAAGGAAATCCGTCTCTGAGGCAACCGTGGAGGCTATTTCAGTATCCGTAGAAGAAGCAAAAATGGAAACCTCACAAGGGGCGTGCAGCGTAAGTGCTGTTGCACGTCGAATGGACTTACCACTGAGTACGGTGTACAAGATCGTACGTAAAGTGCTGCGGTACTACCCATACAAAATCCACCTTGTCCAACAACTCGAACCTAACGATCTTCCTCGTAGAGAAACCTTCGCATTGGAATTCCTTGCACGGATGGAGGTGGACGAGCATTTGGCCATGGAACATTTTGTGGACGGACGAGGCCCATTTTTACCTGAATGGGGATGTCTACACCCATAACTGCAGGATTTGGGCCACCAATCCCCCTCATGTTCTCCACCAAATTCCATTGCATTCTCCTAAAGTTACCGTGTGACAGGAAATGTCATAATTGGACCGTATTTTTTGGACTCGTGAGATGAGTCGTATTTTTTGGACTGTGACTGTTTTGTGATAAGAAGTTTTGTGATACCAGAATTTCAGCAACGTGGCATTTTAGAGACAACGATGTTTATGCAGGATGGGGCTCCACCTCATATTGGTACATGTGTCAAAGTTCCCCCTTTCTTGGCGAACCCGGTCACCAGATATCAACCCCTGTGACTTCTGGCTCTGGGGTTACCTCGAAGCCACTGTTTATGGTGATAACGTCAGGAATTTGGCGGAACTGAAAGATGCGATACGCTGACAGGTGCGCAACATTCTTCCTGATATGCTACGAGCTACAGTTGAGAACGCAGTAATCCGGTGTAACCTGCTTTCAGTAAATGGTGGAGGCCACATTCAACATGTAACTAATTTTAGTAACGATTAAAAACTTTTTAATCTGTGTCTTCGTGTCTAATTTCGTATACGAATATTGCACAGAGCGCCATTCCATTGCTGTGGTGACCTTTTGAACTAATTTTTTTTGATGGGTATGAACTTCCCATTCCCTATTGTATAATATTACAAAGTATTATAGCTTTTGGTCCAGTAGTGTTTTTTTTATGGCCATGTCAAAATGGAACTTTAATTATAAAGGCCTTGTACTTCATATATTTCAGCGAAGGCTTTGTCCCAAAGGCGTATACGGAACCATCAACGAAGTGAACCGAATAATAATGTTTAGGATCACCCTGTAAAAAATAATGCTTGAAATGCATTGCAGCTGCAGCATTTGATTAAGAAGCTTCTTTTACTTATCTGTGTTCATTTGTATGAGAATAGCACGTATAGTCATGGAGATATAAATGTTTCTTTAAAAAATCGAAATGCTTTCGTAAGCTTTTTGTTTATAACATGGAGGGTTTTCAACCCAATGCAATGCCATTTTCAGGAAACCTGGGAAATTACAGTAGAGACATCACCCTGCATTCAGAATATAAAAATATTAAACAATTGAGGAAATATGAGCACTTTTACTAAATAATGTTTAACTGCGCATGTGTAAGCGCTACCAAAATATCTTTTGCTTTATTTATTAGCCACATGTATAGAGCTGCTCTTATAAAAAACCCAAGCAAATATCGTGAAAATTGAGAAAGATATCATTGATAAAATTCATTGTCTACATCAGATTTCGAAAAAATAATAATTAACGATAATAATCGATATTCATAATGATGGCAGGACATATAAATAAGAGGATTCTCATGACCAGCAATACAAGGCAAAGTTTGTGCAACAATGGCATCACCACGCAATTCACCAACAATATGCACGGACCCCATATATAATAACCAAAGTTTGTGCAATATAATAAGGTTCATTCCAATGAAGATTCCATTATAAACAAACTTGAATTTGTAACAATACATATAATTACAGGTTTTTCTTGAATTGATAGTTCTTAGATCTCAACATTTTCTTGAAAAATCTTAAAAAATAAGCAGTAACTGGAAATAATGGAGAGTTAGCAGACTATTGATAAAATGAACAAGTGCTGAGTGACCGTCGACGATGCAAGCGTTTCAACATAAAAAACTTTGACTACTAGATCACACAAACAGATGAATGGCCAAATTTTGTTTCAAGACATTGAGAGCAGAGTGCGACTTACTCAGATTGTTCGGATTGCAGAGCACAAAGACACAAACGATCATGTACATCCACTGCCTCCCAAGAAGAGCGTTGTTTCGTGCCATACGTTTTCACATCAACGCCAGAGAAATATTGTTGCATGGAAACCAATGTAGTGATGATGCAATAATAATATCTCGGGCAACGCCGGGTGCCGCTGCTAGTCTATGAAACAACAATATTTTCAAGATGATGCAGTTATAGAACATTCTCTTCCTTTGGCAACAGAACATTCGTTCAAGAATTATTAACAGGAAATGAGTATAATAGCACGATATAGATAGGGCAGTCTCTCGAGGAGGCAAATAGACAAGGTTGTTAAAAAGAAGGTGGCCTCTATCGGCCGATTTCTCTCAAAAGCACTCGCATTGCCACATGGGATTGTGACGTCACCTGGAAGATTGGCAGCAGGCGATCCGCCTCTTTTAACATAACAAAGCTGAGATGGCTGGAGTTCCATGTGCTTTTGCTAATCGTAAACGCAGTTATTTATTATTTTAGTCCAATATTATAATCTAGAGTGGATTTATTAGATTTCCATGCATTTATTCTTTCATGGCAATAGTTAAGAGCAAAAGTTCATTAAATACGCAAACCCCCACCCACCCTTATACAGAAAAAAGAGCACACTCGTAAATAGCAGGAGTGCTCTTGATATGAGTGTGAAAACACAAAAATCCAAAATATTGCACTACGAGAAAATCGAAAGTTAAGAGAAAATTCGAAACCTGAAAGAGAAATTTAGAAAATAAAATATACAGAATACTCTTCCCTTTTATCTTCACCACCTTCACTCGTAGCAAGTAATTAAAACTGTTCAGTTGCTTCAGATTCATTTGAACTGTAAACCACGTTCTGAAAAACGACGAAGTTGGATACGCTTTCACTCTCAAATTGCAATTTGAGCAAAGTGGAAGTTTTCAGGCTCCAACAGAAATTAATCGGGTATGTAGGCATTACTTTTCTTTCAGTTATATTTTACAACCATACAAGTATTGGCAGATGTTTAATGGTGTACAAGCACTTACTGGTGTCGACAACAACTCCGGAATTCCTCTCCGACGGGTTCACCCAACTAGTCACGCGTTGGCACAATGCGCAGAAAGGGATGGGAAATATGTCGAAAAGTGAATAGTGCATTATATAGAAGAAAACTGTGAGTATAAGATAGAAAAAGAATTTTGAAAATCGGTTAACAAATAAAAAAGTTACAGTCATGGAGACCTTATTTATCAATCGCCCCTCGTACAATATAAACGAAATAAAAATGGGGAAAAAAAAACAAGGAGAAAGAAGATTATCACATCTTCCAGTAGTCCGGGAAAGAAACGTTGCTGATGTCTTCAAATTGATGTCAAGAATGTGCCTCGGTTTTCGATACTTCATATGCCATTTCATATCCATTGAGTTCTTCAGTATTCCAGTCACCAGATCATTGTCGTGAATCTTCATCTTCTGCACCATAATCAAAAGGAGGTCCTGTATAAATTTTCCGATGTGGACCATGTTTAAATCTGAATGGATGGATTGGTTTTTCACGGTCCTTTTGTTAAGCTGGGCAATGGTCCTCAGAGTAACATTCTGGAATGACTGTAGCTCGCTCCATCTGCTTCTACAGATAATCGCCCACGCAGGCATGCCATAGAAGGGTATGGTCCGAGTAATCGACTTGTACAGAAGTAAATTATTGTCGATGCTGAGGGTGCTGTTCCGGCCCAGGAGAGCTATGAGATTGTACTTAGCCCTCTTCGCTTTCTTCAGAGCGTAGGTCACGTAACGATTCCAAGAGAGTCTAGAGTCGATGATAACGCCAAGGTATTTGTATTTACCCAGTCCAGTTTCTTATTGAAAAAAACAAGAGAATCTAGGGGACGCTTGAACTTTCTGTTGAAGTATATAGCCTTGCACTTTCCGACATTAAGGTTCAGTTTCCAGCAGTTAAACCAGTCTTCGGACATCTTCAAGGCGTGCTGCAGCCTCGATGCTGTTCTTTGTTAAATGCTGTGGGACTACATCAAAGTTGACAATACCTTCTTCCACACGCTGATACATGGTTTGGCTCTCGGGCTTATCGTTGGTAGGAGTAACAAACTGCATTTCCAGTGAATCTGCAATGACTTGGGCCTTGTCCTGATCAGTTTGCACATAGTCACCTTGTGGTGTACGGAGTGGAGGAAGCGTAACATTCTTCTTCTGTAAAGCTTTGACCATACTCCAAATGGAATTGTCGCGAGCCGACAAGCTTTTGAGTTTTTCATTCCATCTAGCGTCGCGAAGCTCTTTTATCTCCTCTTGAACTCTTCGCATTAACCTGTTGTACTTGGTTTTGAGCCAAGGTTCACGATAGCGTTGCCATAGACAATTAGCAAGGTATATATAGACAATCGACAATCGAACAGTGAAGTGTACAATTGTTAGGATGGGACGAAAGCAGCGCTTTCACAAAGCTCATCCAACCAGAATAAACTCCAAATGAAATACACTGTCAAGAAGCCTAACCAACCCAAGCGGTCTTCCATATTATACAAAAAAGAAAATAAGATTGACGATAGTCAGAAACAAAAAACAAACGAAATAAAAAATACAAGGAGAAAGAAGATTATCACATCTTCCAGTAGTCTGGGAAAGAGACGTTGCTAATATCTTTAAAATTGATATCAAGAACGTGCCTCGGTTTACGATACTTCATATGCCAGTTCATATTCATTGAGTTCTTCAGTATCCCTTTCACAAGCTTATTGTCGTGAGTCTTCATCTTCTGTATCATAATCAAAAGGAGATCCTGTATAAACTTTCCGATATGGGCCATGTTTAAATCCAAGTGGATAGATTGGTTTTTCACCGTCCTTTTGTCCAGCTGGGCAATGGTCCTCAGGGTAACATTCTGGAATGACTGTAGTTCACTCCATCTGGTTTTACAGATAGTCGCCCACGCAGGCATGCCATAGAGGAGTATGGTCCGGATAATCAATTTGTACAGAAGTAGCTTGTTGTCAATGCTGAGGGCGCTGTTGCGACCCATGAGAGCTATGATACTGTACTTAGCCCTCTTCGCTTTGTTCAAAACATAGGACATATGCTGGTTCCATGAGAGTCTTGAGTCAATGATATCTCCCAGATGCTTGTAGTTGTCCACCCAGTCCACTTTCTTATTGAACAGAACAAGAGAATCTGGGGGATGCTTGAGCTTCCTATTAAGGTTCAACTTCCAGCAGTTAAGGTTCAACTTCCAGCAGTTAAACCAGTCTTCGAACTGCTTCAAGGCGCACTGCAGTCGAGTTGGAGAAAATCTTTCCACACCCCGTGTTGTAAAGGCCGGTGTCCCTCAGGGTTCTGTCCTCGGGCCTGTGCTATTTAATTACTTTGTACATGATTTCCCGAAACCCGATAATTGTAATCTGTATTTTTATGCGGATGACACTGCCATTATGACATGGGCACACCAGCCGGCTCACGTTATCACTCGGCTGCAGGTATATATAATGACAATTAGCAAGGTATATATAGTGAACAATACCCAATAGAAACCAAAAATACCAGAAACGTGATTACCGTTTTGGTAAGTGGGCCACCCATTGGATCAAACTAGATTCACCAATGGGGCCCCTGTCCGAATTTAACAGTAACTGCTTATCCGTTTTATTTATAGCCAAGCTTTCGTAAGAGTCTAACAAGTATTTTTTATTGACCGATTTAATTAATATCACATGAAATTCGTGGCCCCTATACAGGAAATGCTTCGCGATGGCTGACTGGTTGCTTCTACCAAATCTTGTGTGGCTCAAATGCTTCTTGAATCTTGTTTCTGTATTCGGGACGTCTGCCCTTTGTACATCATAGGGCATTGGGTACATTGAGTCCTTAGGATTGCCCAGTAGTTGCTTCATTTGACATGGATTGCTGAAAGCGAGAGAGAGATTAAAAGGCTTAAGTATCGAACTTACTCCGGTTATAAGAGCCTTGTTGTAGCGCAAGGAAATGATTTTCCGGTTATCTGTGTTCCTTTTAAAAGTAGTGATATCTGCTAAGAACTCTTTAAACCTTATTTTTCCTAACTAAATCCAAAATAAGCTTGGACCTATACCCTTTCATGTTGGCCGTTTTTTGAATAATGGCTATTTCTTTTTTAAATTTGGACGGGCTCAATGGAATATTCAATGCTCTATCTATCATATAGATGAAAGCTGAAAGTTTTTGGTTCCAGGGATGACTGGAATCAGTAGGTATGTAGTTTAAACTATTTGTAGGTTTTCTATACACATCAAAGGATAGCGACTCTATAAATCTAAAAATCTTAATACCTAGGAACGGAAGGCACTGATTGTTTTCAGTTTCGACCGGGAATTGTATTGACGGAAAGAAACCATTGATGTGTTGGACGAACGAACCAATGTCACATTTGGTGGTATCAAAAATCGTGAACACATCATCTACATACCTGTACCAAGTGTCTGGAAAGTAGAAATCAGAAGATTTTAAAACGTCCTCAAAAGTTTTAAGGAAAATTTCGGCCGAAATAGAGCTTAAACAAGATCCCATAGGGGTGCCCCCAATCATTTTATATACTTGGCCTTTGTACCTAAAGATGTTGTTATCAACGCATAAATTAACTAAATTTAAACATTCTTCTGCAATATTTTTAGGAATATGATTCTTCTTCAAAATATTTTTCAGAAAATTAATGGTTTCTGAAATTGGGATACTGGGGAATAAAGAGATAATGTCGAATGACACAAGTATTTCCCCTTCTTTTAAAACCTTATTTTTAATTTTACTGATTAAATCTAAACTATTGGTGACTGAACTATCGAATTCTGATAGTTTCAATGTTTTTAAAATATTTCAATGTTTTTAAAATATTCGTGCTACAAACTTAGAGACCCGGTACGTGGAGAATCGATGTTTGAGACGATTGGTCTCATTTTGTTGCCAGGTTTATGAGTTTTTGGCAAGGCGTACAATCTTGGCACAACCAGATTACTAATAATTAAACTTTGGGCGATGTTGGAAGGAATTAGATTAGGACTATTTTTAACCACCTTTTTAACTTCTGTAATTAATGTAGATAAGGAGAACTTCAAAAGGACCTTCTGCAACTAAGTTGTCAACCCTGGTATAATAATCATATTTACTTAAAATAACAGTATTATTACCCTTATCACTTTTAAGATAAAGGCAATCTTTGCTGTTCAGAGACTTAATGATTTCCCTAGACTTATTTTCATTAATCCCCGGTTTGTAATTGTTCCAATACTTGCAATGTTCTCTTATAGCTTTTTTTATGGGCGTCGGGTAAATACTTTATTCCTCCTTCGATATTACAAACTAGTTGTTGAATGTCCTGACTTTCGTTGTTTATAGCGAATATTAGACCCTTCGATAGAAACTCTAGTTCCGAGTCCTGAAATGTTAAATCTGTTTGGTTAATTACATTATCCCTGTTGACCTCTTTGTTTATAAGTGGTTTTTGATGCTTCATGATGACTTTCAATTTTTTTGTTAGTTTTATAGTTTTAAGATTGATTTTTTGCCCATTTACAAAATTAATTTTTAAGAGAAATTGATCCCAATCCTTGTTGTTCATCTAATTGCTTAGTTTTAAATGCAACGCATAAGCCTTAGCCTCTGTAATAGAAAGTTTGTAATTTAGAAAACCAATTTCCATGTTCAACCTTTTCTGTTTGACCATTGGTGAAATTTTTTTGAGGCTGGGATATTTACTGTTCTTGAATTTAATACCTTCCATAAATTTAGGGAACACGTTATTCATTTTGCACGAATTTAGGATCCAAATGTCCAATTTAAGTGAGCTAATTCTAAATTTAAACCTAAAGAATGAGTTTTGTTCACTATTAACCGAAAAAGCCTGAGTGGTTAATATGTCTTTATGTTACTAAAACAAAATATGTCTTTATGTGGATCGTACTAATGAACAGATTAAAAGTGCAACGCTCTTTAACCACAACTAAAAAAGGCACAAAACAGGGAATAAAACAAAAGGAATGAAAAAAACAATACAACCTGTAAACGTCTTTCGAAAGCTTCGCTTTCATCTTCAGTAGACAAGGAGAACCTCAGGAGACTTCTTGAGAGAACTGACTTGTTTATTGAATTAGCAAGGTATAAGCTTATATAGTGAACAATACCCAATAGCAATCTTTTTATTGATCTTTATTTATTTTTTAAAAATTTTGTATTACGAAAAATTATAATAAAAGTAATTCATTAGATGCGTCATTTACTACTTTAGGTTTGTGCAAAATTTTAACTCTCTATCTTTAGTAACAAAAAATTATCGATTTTTGGTCCGAAACAGACCTTAATTTTCCACAGAGCTTCCTGTCAATGTTCTTCTTCGAGGCATTTAAATTACCTTTTAAATCTTAATATATAAAGTGCTTCGTCTGTCTATCATATCACGCAAATCCGTACTTTTCATTGGCAAGTGAAACAAGTGACGCGAGTGACGCAACAAAAGTAAGTGACGCAACAAAGTAAACAATTAAAAATCTCTTTTCTTTTTAACAATAATAATATAACACATAACAGTGTTAATTAATATTAATTAAACTGCTTTATCACGAATTTCGTTAAAATTTTCAAAGTTTCAAATTCTGAGTTTTCATTGGCTCTTCAGACCAGTGAACAAGAGTAATTAATAGTAAGTCGTTATCTACTTCAATTCTACATGTGGGAGATTCGAAAAATAGCTCAATAATTGTTTGATGCATGTAATAACTATTTGTAAATGAATATCTATTAATAATGGTTCTTAATAAACAGGGTTATGGCGCCGACAAAGCGAAAATTTCAAACAATCGCGGAGGTCGAAGAAGTCGACAGGACCGAAAAAGGCGTTTGGTTACGCGTCGAGCGGCTATACGACGTCTACAGAAGGCGCAAGAGGAAACCAAAACTCCAGAGGAACAAAGGGGCCGACATGAAGCGCGTGTACGCAATGCAGCTGCTCAAGTCGCTAATTGTGAGCGCATGACGGAAGTTGAAGTAAATCTCCAACGTCCACGAGACGCTGTGGCTGATGCTATCGAAAACAGCAAATGTCGGGAGATGAACGTGTTTCGGATTGTCAAAGCAATTTGCTTCAACAACGAAGCAGCAGAGCCTAGATGCACGAAGCTGTTGCAAGTATCGAAGATATCCAGCCTTGAACTCGATTGGCCACTTGGCTGATGTATGTTCTCACTCCCGCTCTCTCAAGTTTACGGACAAAACTTCGGCAGTATGCTGTTTGAACGGAAAAGTAATTATTGCTCCTCCAAATGAGGTACCGCATGAACTGGCTCAACTGTAATCGAATCCCAGCTTCATGGACTGTATCAGGACATAAAGTAGCGTTTTTGCGTTTACGTCGATGGGTGCGTCAGTTCATTTTATTACCAAAAATATCGTTACAGGCGACTGATAATTTTGTGGAGCTCAGATGTAGACAATTTCCCGTTCGCCTACCATATGCAATGACAATTAACAAGTCGCAGGATCAAACCTTGAACAATATTGGTATATACGACGGGAGTTCAATAAGTAATGCAACATATTTTTTTCTGAAAAAGGGGGTTGTTTTATTCAGCATTCAAATACATCATGTTATTCCCCAATCTTTTAGCTACACAACACTATTTTTCAACGTAATCTCCATTCAATGCTACGGTTTTAGCCACCTTGAAGTGAGGGCCTGTACACCTGCACGGTACCATTCCACTGGTTGATGTCGGAGCCAACGTCGTGCTGCATAAATAACTGCTTCATCATCCGCGTAGTGCGTCCCACGGATTGCGTTCTTCATTGGGCCAAATAGAAGAAAATCCGTCGATCTGCTCGAATGAGAGTGTTCGCATGTTCCGACATTGCAGGAGTCAGAGCTGTGCACGGCCGGCCAGCTCGCGGGAGATCGGACAGTTTTGCTTGACCTTGCGGCGATGATGACACACGCTTTGCCCAAAGACTGACCGTGCTTTTGCCCACTGCCAGATCACCGTAGACATTCTGCAAGCGCCTATGAATATCCGAGATGCCCTGGTTTTCCGCCAAAAGAAACTCAATCACTGCCCGTTGTTTGGAACGCACCTCCATTGTAGACGCCAATTTAACAGCTCACTATAGCGCTGTCACATATAGGACGTCAATGAAACTTTACGAGACGAAGCGGAAATGCTTGAAAAAGTTCCACAAGAAATGTCCAGTTTTTTCAACCAAAATTGGCCGAGAAAAAAAATGTGTTGCGTTACTTATTGAACTCCCCTCGTACTTAGAGTAGATTGATTCTGATACCCGCCTTCGTTTTGCCTTGAAAAGCTCGGCGAAGACGGGCATCTCAGCTAGTAATAAAAAATTTCATTTGAACTATATTTGAAATTAATTTGGAGTGAATGTCATTTAAAAAGAGAACAAAAAAAATAACTTACCAAATTGAAAGCAGCAAATTTATCACAAAGTAATTTGAAATGAATACAACGATTCTCTCACAAGCAAAGTCTTTCAAATGAACATCAACAATGATTTGAGTTAATTTGATATTTGATATTAAAAAAAAACAATAAAAAAGGCAATGCTACATGCATTGACAAATAAGGCGCACAACCTGTTCCTTAATGCCACCTTTTTTGAAACGCTTTTACCTCTGTTAAAACGTGAACAAATACGCAAACAAAATATATTGTGCACATCTGCAGCATAGTACCTTTCAAAACCATGTACGTTTCATGCGTATTCGTCCACGTTAACACAGGTAGAAGTGACGGCAAAAAATGCGTTCCCGTATTTATATAGAGATTACGCCGAATAATCCTAAACAATCATCTCCACAAAGTCGTCACAATCAACAACTTGCTAGCATTGATGATCAAATTAACAACAATTACATGCAACAATTAACAACGATAACAATAAACAACATTACAGGCAGTCGTTACGGCATAATTGCACTATATAATATTAAACTTAAATTGTAAATAACCGCTAATTAATAGTAATTATGGAAACAAAAACTAAATTTGACAAATCTACAGACTAAGATCTTTCATTTAAGACCAAAATGAAGTTTAGAGATGCAATAGTGTTCTCCAGCGAACTGTCAAAACAATTACCCTTGGAACTTAAATATATAGATATTGACTCGAAGCTTATTTTAAGACACACTAAATATTTTAAAAATTTGTTGAGCATTTTCGCAATTCAAATTTCGTTAATATTTTAAATATACAGGGTGACCCAAACTTATCCAGCATAATTGTTTAGGAACATTGTATGGTTCAAATGGAACAAAAAATGTCCTATAAACATTACATCTAGATCGTGTGTGAGATATCGAGGTTTGTCTATTTTCTTTTATTTAGAGTCTTTCCCTTGAAAAAACGTAGGTTTACGTATTTATTCTTAAATGTACTCCTACTGTTTTGCATTTTATGGACTTAGCGGTTGATTTGAGCAGTTGCTCATATTGTGCAACACAACGTCGAAGCTCATTATGTCGTTTGTTTCACAAATAAAGAATATGCCGACATTCATTTTTTTACTATGAGCTTGCTGCTGGTAACGCTGCAGAAGCCAGCAGGTTGTACGCGGATGCATTTCCTCAAGTGTTTTATTTATTTGCTTTAAGGACTCTACAAGAAAATAGACAAACACACGATCTATATGTCACACACGATCGAAACTAGATGTAATGTTTATAGGACATTTTTTGTTCCATTTGAACCATACAATGTTTCTAAACAATTATGCTGGATAAGTTTGGGTCACCCTGTATACCGTGTGTTTCAAAAGTTCCCGAACGCAGGAGATGACTTTCTCTGCATAACTTACTGTTGTGCAGGTATGCTGCAGGGCTGGTAGACATGAGCCACTGTCTCTCAACCTCTTTTTTCCAATTAATGGATGCTCCCAGTCGTTACGAATCCCGCTATTTATTTTACATAAATCAAATACGCGAATATGAGAGTGAAATAAAAGGTTAAAGTAAAAAATACTAGAAGTTTTATTTATAAAATCTACGGTATACGGTATTAAGCTTATATCGGTACAGTAACAGTTTAAAAAGCGTTTATTGCGTGAAAACAAACAAATGAAATACAGTATGCAAGAACGAGCAGAGATGGTTCTCCTTTGCGCGAGAGGGGGTTTGACGTTGCACAATGCCGCCGACGAATTCCATGGCCGACATCCTGACCGCCCGAAACCTTCAACAAGTACTCTTTCGACTCTGATGAAACAATTTCGAGAGACAGGAAGTGTTGCGGACAGACAACGGCGAGGTCGACCACGTACAGGGACAGGTCTACAACAAACGGCCGCCGTTGTAGCAACAATTGGGGCTTCTGGTGTACAATCGACGCGTGCCGTTGCACACGCCCTTCGAATCAGCCACTCGTCTGTGTGGCGCATCTTGCGTGGATTGAAGTTCCACCCGTTCAAGATGCAATTTCATCAAGAAATTACAGACGGTGAAGAGGATTGTCGAGTGCAATTTTGCGAGATACTGATGAATAGATGCCATGCAGATGCTGCGCTATCCCGTCGTATTTGCTTCACTGAAGAATGCACGTTCACTTTGCATAGGGAGATAAATCACCACAACTTCCGTTACTCGTCCGACTACAATCCACATTGGATGGATGAAGGCCACACCCAGCGTCCTCAGAAAGTAAACGTCTGGGCAGGCATTATAGGCATTAATCTCATAGGCCCCTTTTTCATTGACGGAACACCGGATGGCCCTAAATACCTTCAACGGTTAGAAGACGAGGTTGGTCCAGCTGTTGCCGAGGCAGCAGGCGAAAACGACATCTGGTTCCAACAGGATGGGGCTCCTCTCCATTACGCCGTCTCTGTACGCCAGTACCTGGACGAAATATTCCCTGAGCGCTGGATTGGCAGAAGGGGGGGGGCATTGAGTGGCCGCCTCGATCCCCGGATCTTTCCCCGCTTGACTTTTTCTTATGGGGCTATGTTAAGCACAGGGTCTTCAAGACTCGCCTTGCAAGCATTAACGAACTACAGGAAGGAATTAGGCAGGTGATGGCAAATATTCCTCAGGCAATCCTAATCAATGCCTACAGTGCGTTTGAGCACCGACTAGCGTATTGCCAAGAGATGAACGGTGAACACCTTTAGCAAATGGTGTAACCTACATGAACCGTTTCCTTTGGGAATGTAAAAATAAAATAAACACATTTGAGAAACTTTGCCACTATGTAAAACTGATTTTATGTAATTTATTTCAGCACACGGTTTATTTTAGTGGTTGGCCGAACATTACTCCTGCTTTAATAGGTTAGGCTTTTCCTACATACAGAAGGGGCAGTTCGGGAACTTTTGAGACACACGGTATAAAGTTGATATTAAGGACTTTTTTTAATATTTGCCTAAGTATGTTAAATAAATTTTTTTTATCTAAATAGTTTTTTTTAATTTCTATCATTAGCTTACAGTAAATCCTTTGCAACTTATAAGTGACTTCGTGTATAATAGAGTGGACTCCAGCAACACCCCCTAAGAAGATGCTTTTCTTCTTTAGATGTTGGCTTTAATGTAGTAAAAAGGGCCACGTAATTTTTGTTACTGCGCTTGCGCACCATAACTGATTAACTGATATGTCATCAGTTTGCTTGGAATGAATAGGCGCACTAACAAAAGCATACAGCTCTCCCGCGATCAAAGAGTCGCGGAAGGATGAGAGTCTCGAAATCGAAAAGTAGAAGAACCCCGCCCCCTGCTTGAGTTTGTCTTTTAAACAGTCGAATCCTGTTAATCTGACTACCTAATAATATCCGGAATAACTATCACGTGCACTTCGGACAGCGGCTAAACGGGTTGGGAGAGAGTCAGTTAGATGCTCGAGAGTGTTCACAGAGATATTGAGCAGTTCAGTTGACAGCTGTTGGAGGGTGCGAGGTGGAGTATCCATGGAGCGAATAACCCGATCGAATTGGTCCCATAGAAAAAAACCAACATACAAGTATAGGTGTATATGGTCAACAAGGATCGTTGCTTACTTAAGTCGATTCATATTGCCATCCACAATGATGAGTGCACCCACAGAATGCCACGAAATATTTCCCAGATCACAACGCTGCCTCCGCCAGCTTGTTGCCGTCCATAAGTTTGTTTTCTGAAGTTTCTCGCAGTATGCGCGAACGTCTATCCGTCCGATGGTGCAAAGAATATGCGATTCACCTGAGAAGGCAACCTTTTGACAATCAGTGGATGTCCAGTGTCGGTACTATCGTGAAAATTTCACCCTCAGTCGTTAGCAGAAGTGCTGTCACGATCCGTCTGCAGCAGAGCCCAATACGCAACAACGTTCGCTGAACTGTCATTCAGGGCACTCTTGGGGTAGCCCCTTGTTCATTTGGGTAGTAAGTTGCTCCACTATGGCACTTCGATTCGCCCAAACCCACTCCGCAGCCGCCGTCCCCCCTCTTTCATCTACGGCTCGTGGAGCACCACAATTTCCAGGTCGCTTATTTTCTAAAGCGCCATTACACTTTCACCACGCGAACAGTTCAGAAACTCCGCAGTTTTTGAGATGCTGATACCCTTGGTCTGATAAGTAGTTCATTCCTTTTTGTTGGTCTGATAAGTCGCTCCAATTCTGCATTGCAACAATTGAAATGTTTTTCGAATGCCTACAACACACTATACCCACCCAATCTGCTGATAACACGCCATTTAGTGCTTTCTGCAATTGGTTATTTAAGGCCGACATCACAAATAATAAACAGTCACGTTAACTGTATAGAACGCCATATTTTAAATTTCGTATTTGTTTTTATTTCATAAATTGAAAACGTGCTAATTAAATTTGTCATTATCTCTTTTGACAATACGTCTTCATTTCACTGCGTAATTAACATGTGATAGGGCGCCAAACCTTTCGTTCTGGAGGGGAAAAACCGAAAAAAATTGTGGACCGACAAATCAATATTTAAAATTTTCAGTTGGCGGCCAGCCAGATTAATCATATAACAAGTATGCTAATCCCTCATTTCAAAACAGTAATTTATAAAAATCTAATTAAGGATTTGATTAACTTTAGACTTGAATTTTTCAAACAATTTATTCATAAACTTCTTTTAATTATCTCAATAAAATTTAGTGGTGTAGTTTTGGCAAGAGGTAGAACGTTTGTTTCCTGTTCTTTAACGGAAAAATTTGACTGTATTTTTCGTATCAAAACATTAATTAAAGTTTTTTCGATTAAGCTAAATGCTCGAAAGTTTGAAAATTTGCCCTCTAGACCTCCCCTTCTTGCTCTCGGAAGTTTGAAAATTTGAAACAAGCGATACAAAAATTAGAAAAAGAAGCCCTTCGGATTCTTGTCTCGAACTATTCTATATTTCGCAAGAATTTGCTAATCTGTTTTCTGCACAGAATGCCTTTAAATTGATTTGTATTTGGATATGTAAATAAAAAATTCGATAAAACTTCTCGGTCCAAATGAACAACGTTACAAGCATGTGTTAAGCGACGAAAGGAAGAGGTAAACCTATCTGTTGTCATAAGGGACCTCCATTTCAGATAATTATCTTGGTTTTACTGAAGTATAGGCCCAGCGAAAAGTCAACTTCTTCAACTGCGATCTAATCGGCGCACACGCCTGGGGCAACCTCTACAAACTATGGGTGATCCCGTTTCAGCGATTCAAATGCATCCAATTCTGCTGACAGCTCTAGCGTATCGCTGTTAGTATTATCCAATCCTTAAAATTACTATCGCTCTTCTGTATCGCTGTTAGTATTATTCAAATCCCTCTTGGATCCCGGACAACCCGATAGTGTGCGTTAACACATTGTTGCAACAAGACCAACTAGATTACGTTGTTACTGCAATGTGTGACTTATTCATTACGATTCCAGAACTCCCTCGCACTTGCTCATTAGTTTATGAGGTCATTGTGATGTCACAAACACCAGAAACGAGGCCGACGAGAAAGACCAGATATCTTTCTCATTAGCCTCAGACCAGAAAAATGTTGTCTCTCTCGATCTCAGAGAAGGGGGGGAGGGTGAAAGTTTTTTTGTCTATTTTATTAATTTTCATTTTGAATAGAAAATGTTTATATTTGCTAAGTATTTATTGATACCTTTATCGTTCGTTTTAAATAAAGCTGTATGTAACCATATTTACGTTTAGAGCTACATTTGCTTCCTTGAAACCGCAGAATAAATCTCTGAAATCTGTATGTGTGTGTCCTCATAAATTTTGAATTTTGAGATTTCGATATTGAATTTTTGAAAATACTAGAAAATGACAGACTTTCATCGAAAAATCATGACCTTTAATCTAATTTCATAGAAAGGGGATGAAGCGACCTCAACACTAAAAGATTCATAAAGAAAAATTTTGTATTATATTTAAAAATATAGAATATGAATAAGGATAGAGAATTTCTTAACAGTGAAATTTAAATACAATTCTAGCAAATAAAGGAAAAAATTAAATAATTCTTAGAAGGAGCAGTAATAATAAGTATTGACTTTTAGACGACTTTATTATTCCCTGTCAAGTGTTTTCTTTTTTCTAGTTTCCTTAACTTCAATGAAACAATAGAAATTCGTTACTGTTTGCAAGATTTATACGGCAAAGGAAACATTTGCTTGATATTAAACTTTACTGCGAGTAAATCCGCTATGCCGTAAAAAGAAAAAAGAAATGGGTGATAGTAAAAGAATTTTATCGTCGGGATTTTAAAAATTTTTCGTCATCCGTGCCTAGTAGAGGGGCAAAAATGGTCGGGGGTCTGTCCACCTGACAAATTCAGGAAGTCATTTGGACTTTCAGAATAACCAGTAGTATCCCTTCGTTTCGATTTCCTTTGAATTCCTCGTTCAACCGTGAACCTGGCTTTGCGAGTGATTTAAATCAAATATTATTTGATGTAAACGGCCTTCCTTAAGAGACGAGGACTCGGTATAGCAGAATGTAGAAAAAAGGTTTTCTTACTTCTCTTTCCTTTTTGAAATTTGAGAATTGAAAAGTGGGCTGCTCTGCTTGCGCGGCGTTGTTACTTTCACTTGGTTCTCGAAGGGAGTGGACGTGATGACGCCCGAATTTATTTTCTTTAAAAGAAATTGATTGATCGGCATAAATAACCCTTCTTTCTCCACGATCGTACCCTTTGTGCTCCAACCTACTTATTCTTCCTCTTTTTCTCTTAGATCCCTCAAAATGACTATACGGAGGTCAGAAAATTAAATAAGGAGAAACAAAAATATATATATTATGTTAAGATGGGATGGATAAGTCTATCTTACAGTATAAGTTAATAATATTCGTGGAAGACTAATTTGTCATCAAGGAAAGCCCTGAATGTGTTCACTGCAGTAAAAAGAGCATTATAAGCTCATTATCAAAGATGCGTTGGATATGAATCGGAAAGAAACATGGGCGCGGAATTTTCTGGTCGGGAATACAGATATTATTGGTAGTCATGAAAACATTTTAAGTTTAGTCATTTATAAGTTGTTTTTTTTTTCATTTTGCTTCCAATAATAATAATATGAATAATCTCTGGTAATCGGTCAATTTTTTCGATTGAAATAGCAGCACTGAGACTAAAAAACAAGAATATAACTCGTAAAACGATAAGAAAATATGTTGAAAAGAAGAATATAAAAATTTGTTGTTTAATATTACAGTAATATTTAATATACAGCAATGGCGAAAACTACAATGTAAATTTACGTATTCAATTGCAGCGTTCACCCGAATCTTTCCAGAGATAAGAAATGAAATGCTCGCACGTCTAAATGTTTTAAATTACTGCGTCTATGTTCTTTCCACTGCTAGAGCCATTCATCTCTTCTTAAAGTTAGTGATGGGTATATGGTATGGAATGTATCGATTGTTACGTGCCAAAAATAAACCAGCAGAGGTAGTTTTGTCACGAACAGTCAATTACGAACGGCTGCCTGAGCAAAAGACGTTCATCTCCCAGATTCTTATAAATCTCCACAATTTGTTAACTCTAGTACCTACTAATCTTGAGTTGACCCAAGATATATAAATCAAAAAATTAACGCTGTCCCATATAAGTTTTAAAATAGAAAAATAACTCACCCCACCGAGTACCTTAGAACGTGGAGACAAATAAGTACTTGAAGGATCGCGGTACGATACTTCAAGTTACCAAAAAAAATATAAATCAAAAAAAAAACTTTAAACTTCTCAAGGGAATTATTTAAGAAATTGAAATATTAAATTTCTATGATAATTCAAAGGACAAGGTACCACAGACTCCAAACAAATTATCTCCTTTATTACATTTTGGAATAAAGATTGGTGAACAGAATAATGTTAGTGATAATCTTCAACCGGGAAGAGATGAAGAAATTGCCGAGATCCGCCTCGAGGAGAAGGAAATGGGCTGAGGGCTAAGTAAAAAAAATCCAAATAGTCAGTCCGTCGGGGTGAAAGTAGAAGAAAGCCCGATGGAACTATTTTGATTGGAGCAAGTTGAATGAAGTTATCTAGGACGAATTAAGCTTAGTAGTCAAAGCGAGTTCACCAAATATAACTGTTTGGAAACGAAAAAGAAAAAAGGTAATAAAAGGAAATTCCAAAAAAACTTAAAGCTACAAAAGAAATACAAAAGAAAACTCAAATAATTATCTTAAAAAAAAATAAACTAACTAAAATAAAACTGTCACGGATAAAAACAATGTAGAGTAATACGCAGTGGAAGATGTATCAGTAACAGTGCAACGAACAAAATGAATGAAAAATAAAATATTTAATTAACAAGATAAACAATAAATGTTGACAAAAATCGGGAAAACAAAAATGATCATACTCTTAGTTGCTAACGAGTAAATCATAAAAATGATAAATAGAAAACAAGATATTTCTCTTATATAACAATCAATGCAAGTTACCTTAAACCAGGTTGAAAAAAAAACCACACATATGAGTAAACAACTAAATAAGGTTTATACCACAATTCAATATCACAAAAGCTTATAACTTTTTTTTTTGCTAAAGGCAGAATCATACAATTTATAACACAAAGCAATAAAGCAAAATCATAATCCACAGCACCTTACGTTTTTTTGTAAGAATGTCACCTTCATAAATAAATGAAACGTTGAACTAACAAAGTTCAAAGTTCCAAAGTTCATTGACCGAGGTCTAAAGTCTCTTGATACGAAATTTTAACGTCAATAATTAAATTACACTGTCAGTTGAATAATATCACACAAAATATCAATCAAATAATGGACAATATCGGTATAAATCAAAACATCTGGCTTAAACATATGAAGGTCCCGCTATAGCACAAATATAAAGCTACAGCTAAATGTAAAGAACACTAACTTAAATCTAAATGTAATTAACAGGCTATTCTTGTGCTTAAAAGAAGCCGCACACAGCGCGCATAGAAAACCAGAAATTTCAAGCTGTAATAGCACTGAAGGTAATTACAAACAAAACGAATTGCGCAGATAAAAGTGTTCTTGTGAAATAATTAGCACCTTTACAAAGGTAACATAATATAATAAAGTCCAAGTTCAGTCTTTGTGCAAATTAAATATCGGCCGGCAATCTAGCCCACTTACACATGCCTAAAATCAAATAAGACAATTACAAATGGCGTTAAGAATGCAGTCACGACGTAAAATTTGTAAACACTAATAATACAGGAGTGGACTAAACTGGAAACTACAGCTTATGCTGAATTCACAATTTTTGGCGGGCGAATTATCACAAAGCCCAAGGACTCCTCGAAGTATGCAGCCATTCCCCTGGGCCAGAGAGCAATTATTTTTGTACTGAAAATAAGAGCTCTACTTCGCAATTCGGGAAACGTCGTCTTTATTCTATTAGCCGCCCAACCCACAAAGAAGGATAAACTCACGGTTGTTTGAAATGGAACGCATGACAGACTTCTCCATATGACAGGAACATTCAGGCACTGTAGAATTTTCTCGGAGTCGCTCTGTAGACGCTCGTCGTCGTCAGCCACCGAAACCGCCGCCAGCGAGGCTGCACTGCAAAGCCTTCTCCGCACAGGCATCGCGTTTGGGAAATTCAAGACGTTCTCTCGTCGGGGAAACCTGCTCGACCTCTCGCCGCCTCCTTTACCGATGCAACATACATCTCGGGCTCGAAAACTCCGTCTCCCTCGACTCGAAACTCTCTCCTTGTCGTTCCGCTTGGCTCCTGCATTCACTCTCCCCTTGCTGTCGTTTGAATCCGGAGAAGATTTCCCTCTCGTCGCCACTCCGCCAACTGTCTCCTGATTGGTCCCTGCTTCATGATGCTGCCTGAGAAGCTTGTGACGTACCTTCTTGTCTCTTGAGTTGTAGAACACTCGAGTCGAGAAGGTACGACGAGTGCTCACGTCACTCGAATTGTTGATGGCATCCGAATTCCGTGACAAAAACTAAACCATAGGAAATGGATAGAATTCTGATCAGGGTAGATACAAACAGAGCAAAATGAGAAAAATAAAAAAAAAACCCAAAAAAACAGCTCACAGAATTACGTTACAATACTACGTTGAAACATCAATCGCAAGGGAGAAAGGTACAAGGTGTTTAAAGGACGGACGCACAGGAGAAACACAGCGGACGGACGAATGTTACGCCAATCACAACCCTGAAACAAAAAAAAAACAAAAGCAAGAAAAAAAGTAAAAAAAAATCAAAGCACAGTAGAAATAAGAATCTGGAAGTTAATTTATTGAATATAAAAAATATGTTCCATGATGATTCTTCGCAAGCTGCAATTATTTGATTCTGGGCGTGTAAGAACTATGAAAGTTAAAGAACGGGTTGCGGTGAAGCAACAAGAACGGTAGAATCTTATCACCCCGACGGAGTAGTACTATTCATGTTGAACAGCAGTAATGATACCATGAAAAGTGCTTGCTTGGAGAATCATGTAAATACAATCCAGTGGCTGAAGGAAAAAGGTCATCGGAGAAAGTCACGTCCAAAAAGACGAAATGATTACACCACTGCAAAATAAACAGGAGTGTAAGAGTCAAATGGAAAGAGTAATGAGTGAGTTACTGGAGATTCATTAAGTTCCCAAGAACATGACGGCGGCAGAATAAACTTTTCGGAGAGTAAACCTGAATTACTGTTGAAATAAAAAAACAACAGATAACAGTCTTACTTGGGCGGAGATTCTTACATAATTACTCCTTCAGACGAATTAAACAAAATAAACGGCATAATTCCGACAGAACTCAAAGCTGGATTCCAACTTAACTAGATGTAGTCTCTGACAATCATCGTGTCGTGGAATATTGCAGCGAGTAGGAAAGAATATAGCCAGGAAAAGACACTTTCCGTCTCATCCTCAACGAACAATACTCTAAGAAAATCATAGCCAAATAAACTTATCCAAACGGTCGCAACAGACCTCCAAGAATCCTACTGGGTAAGTGAATCTGCATTTTTGGCTAAGTCCGGGATAAAATTAAGACGTCAGGCGATTACATCTTGAGACTGGCCTTTTTCAAACAAGGAGACCTGAGGAGTCCATCCGAACCCGGCTAGGCGCTGACTGCCTTTTTGGTTTTCTCTCTTCTGCCCCAAAAAAAAATTTTTATTTTTCAAAAAAATTAAATTTAAATAACTCTTCGCCACGCGATCGCGGAACTCGCGCTAATGCGTGCGGAACGTGACGCTCCAAAAGTTTTCCCCACTAACAACAAAAGGTAATTAGACACCAACAATCCTAAATAAACAAATGACTTTTAACCACCCAACAATCACGTTCCTTCAAAACGAAAGAATTATACGCAATCTAAGAAAGATTTTAATTATATTATTTTTAAATATATTTCCTGCATTCCTTTTCTATATTCTTTTTTTCTTTTTTTTTTGAGGATCGTCGCAATGATAAAAAAAAAAACGGGTAATTGACAGTCGATCGTGGAAAACATTAATTCAAAAGCAATGAGACCTCGAAAATTAATCTCGAGATTAATTTGTGAAGCAAACCGCGTTTAAAAAAAAAATTATCATGTGAATTTTCGCGGAAGACACGTTTCCTTATTCCACCAGCGTAACTAAAAGACATTATTTACGTAACTAAAATGAAAACCTGGCCAGGTTATTGTAACGAAATTTTGCAAATATTTCCTTGTATAAGGAAGAGACGATGAGAACAAGGTGGTCTTTTTACCGAGAAAAATTCTGATTTCTTCTCCACCAACGCGGAGTTAATGTAACGCGACAAGAACGCGTCACGAGAACCCTTTAATTTGCCTTAATGGAGGGGGATCACAGGAACCTCCCTATAACCGACCGGAAGCCCACAAAATCTGTTTATCACAGAGATCTAAAAAAGGTGCGATCGAAAAAATGAGGACCACAAGTGTCAAAAAAATACCCAGAGGTCAATATCGATAGTTGACTGAGAAAAAATAAGGGGTGCATAATATGAAAGCTAACCCGTCCGTGTTAGAATGAGAGCGAATGCCTGATAGGAAAACTTCCCGGAAAAATCTCCGTTTAACACAAATGAAGGCAAATAACTGTGCAGGATGAATCGGGCTTCAAAAAAAAATTGTTCCAGGAAATATGGAACCATGTCGCGAAAAGGTACGCGACACGATACACGATATATCGATACCGTATGAAGGACGATATGAATAATACCGACATTCTTTGAAAATATCGATATTTTTGTATCGATACATAGGAATAAAATAGAACAACGCGTATGAAATGACCCAGTATCATTGAACAAGAACAACATTCTTTATCCATTATAATAATAATTGTTTATTGCCACATCATAAAATAAAACATCATAAAAATTGATCATGATTAAAGTTTCACTGAATTCAAACACTGGGAAAAGCCAAAAACTGTGGTCAAAGGTTAACTAACAGAAAAACACAATTCCACTTAAAAAGTGTAGTATCTCGAATGTACATTTCGCTGACAGTCTCAGCTTCTTCAGCAAGAATTTTGGAACATCCGAATATTCAAGTTATAGTTGTACCGCAAGATTTAGAGCCCTAAGTGGAATGATCGAATAACAGAAAAAGGGGAGTACGACTCTTGCTCAAGACCATTGTTGAAACGATGGATTATTTCACATTATTGAATTTTCGCTGACGCATTGTCTTCAGAGCAATAATTAAAATCCTTATATCAGGTTGTTGCAAAAGTTTCTTCCGGTACTAGAACCCGTGCCCAAGAAGGGCTCATTTTCCGAGGGGAGTGTTCATATGTTTTCAAACAAATTATTGTATTCGATTCCTGAATATCTTTGCTATATTATATCCAAGAATCAACTTTCTGACCATACATCTGTGAGTGCCATCAACGGTCTGAAATGGACCTTTCACGCGAGCATATTCGAGCAATAATCTTCTACGAGTATTCTGGAAAGATCAGGGCTGCGCAATGTCTCCGAAACATTTGCCAACGTTTAGGTGATGGCACTGTTAGTTTACGAACAATAGAAGAATGGTATCGGCGGTTCAGACGCGGAGATAGCACTCTTCAAGATGCACCTTTTCTGGTCGGCCAATTATGATTTCAGATAGTGATCTACGCCAAGCAATTGATGAAGATCACAATGTAACAACGAGGGAACTCGCAGAACAGTTCAAGGTTCACTTTTCAACCATTGCCCGGCATCTGCATGAGCTGAATCTGTCATTCAAGTTCAATCGTTTTTGTGTTGGAATAAAAATCCAGAAAAAAACTTTTGCAACAACATATTATTTTCCTTGTGCGGTTAAAACAATTGCCAAGCAATAAAATAGTGAATATCTATATATAAATACGGCAACACATTTTTTGTTATTCACTTTTACCTATGTTAACGTGGACGAAACTTGTATGGAAAGTTCCTGTGCTCTAGATGTGCACAATATATTTCGTTTGTGTATTTGTTCACGTTAACACAAGTAAAAAGCGTTTCAAAAAGGTAACATTAAGGAACAGGTTGTGCACCATATTTGTCAACGCATGTAGCATTGCCTTTTTTATTGTTTTTTTTTTAAATAATAAATATCAAATTAACACAACTCATTGTTGATGTTCATTTGAAAGCACTAGAAACCGTACAACAAATACTCTGCAGCTTTTGAAAGTCAACGAACTGATTTTTGAACCTACATAGAAACAACTGCTTAAAAATTGTTATTAATCAATTATTCAAAATATTTCTTTAATTAGTAGGTAAGCATTTTATGTATTTTTCGTCGTTTTCTAAGCTATTTTAAGGTTTTTTCATACACTTTGAAAATAATATTTTTAGTTAAAAATAAAATAAATTTAAATTTAAATGTGGGTAGTCTCCTTTTAATGTGGAAAATCGTAAAATTAAAATTTAATAAAAATAAAAAAATAAAGTCACCAATCTTGAAAAACGACGAAGAAACTTGTGAGATGGAAGAAAACTAAAACGATGCAGTCTATTGAGGATGTAGATGAAGTCTTGTGAAGATGTTGTTGATAGTAGAAAACGATAATCTTGAAGGAAGTGTTGGTTTTAAAATACAATTGAAATTTTGAAGAGGGTGATCCAAATACACTATATGATCACAAATATCCGGACACATGCACGTTTGCGCTCTAGCCACGATTTCATGGAAATCAATAGGGCGTTGCACATCCCTTTGCCCGAATCACAGCTTCCACCCTTCGGGGAAGACTTTCCACCAAATGTTGGTAGGAACTTTCCGGAATGTTCCTCCATTCCTCCCGAAGAGCGAGAATCAGTTCAGGTACAGAAGTTGGCCGATGTGATCTGGCCCGCAAGCGTCTTTCCAATTCATCCCACAGACTCTCTATAGGATTGAGGTCGGGACTTTGTGCCGGCCAACCCATTTCTTCGACCCCTGAGTCCGCAAACCACTGCTGTACACGCCTCGCTTTGTGGCACGGAGCATTGTCGTGTTGGTAGAGAAATGGCCCGTTTCCGAAAAATTGCCACAACGTTGGAAGTGCACAGTTGTCCAAAACATTCAGATAACGGTCGGAGTTCATGATTCCTTGCACAGGAACGAGCTGGCCCAGTCCGTACCATGAAAATGAGCCCCACACCATGACTCCTCCTCCTCCGAACTTGACTGTGGGCTCTGTGCACTCAGGTAAGAAGCGTTCTCCAGGTATGCGCCAAACCCAAACTCGTCCATCGGATTGCCAGAGTGTGTAGCGAGATTCGTCTGTCCACATTACACGTTTCCATTGGTCCATTGTCCAGTTTCTGTGGGCTTTGCACCACTCCAGACGTCGCTTGGCGTTGACCCTGCTGATGTGGGGCTTGTGGGCAGCAGCACGGTCATGGAATCCCATCGTGTGCAGTTCCCGACGAATTGTCATGGTACTGGCATCATTTGCAGAGGCGTTTCGAAACTCTGTGGCAATTTTTTCCGCCGAGGACTTCCGGTTGCTGCGGGTGACACGACGAAGCACTCGACGGTCTCTGTCCGTTAGTTTCTTGGGTCTACCGGTTCGTTGTTGAACTGTTGTTGATCCCCGGGTCTTCCATTTCATAATGACATCGCCTACTGTTGACTTGGGTATCTGAAGAAGGCTGGAAATGCCACGCACGGACTTGCCGCATAGGTGACATCCAACGATGGTTCCACGATGGAACTCACTGAGCTCTGCCGAACGACCCATTCTTGCCAATGTCCAAGCAGAGTTGTGCCTGAAGGTGTGGGAAGCTATTTAAATGATGTGCAAGTCATTATCATGTGACATTGGGCTAATCGATGATCTGTGAGGGGTGTCCGGATATTTTTGATCATATAGTGTATTTGGGATAAAATTTATATAAAACGTTTTCAAGAATATTTCTCATCATCAGTAGGATAAAACATTTTTGAATGGTGAAAACAGTTGAAATAAGAATTTAACAATTGATAAGAAAAACAATTGATATAAAGATGATGAAGCTAAGTTGGTTGTAATTGTTGGTTAGAAATGAAAACTCTTAATCGAATAATCAAAGAAAACTATACTAATACATCGAATTTAAACAAACAAAAATGGAATATGATCACAAATTTCAGACAAACTATGACAAGAGAAGATTACAATTCACTTAATAACCATAGAATACAACAACCAAAGACTCAAAATGATCAACCAATCACTAATAACTTAAGAAACCAGTCACCAATAATAGCAAATAACATTAGTGATCAATATAGTGAAATCATACAACAAAATGAAGAAGCAGTTCCTAATAACCTACCAAACATCATCAATATAACTAATAAAGATATCTCAGAAAAATGGATGAACATTTTAGAACTAGGACCGAAATTTGCATATAATGCCCCAATAAACCTAACAGATATGATAACCAACATAGAATATATATTACAAAAAGAAGAAGTAAATAATAAAGAACAAATAATCATTAAAACATAACCATTATAATAAGGAATAATAAAGAAAATCTATATTGGTATAAGGAAATAAAATAATTTTAAACTTATTTAGAAGATAAAGATCTAATTATAACAAAAACAGACAAGGGTAAAATAATGGTCATACAAAAGAAAAAAGATTACATTATTAGCATAGAAAATTTCATAAAAGAAAAGAAAATTTTCAAATTAGAAAATAAAGATCAAACAATACAATTCCAAAAAAATGTTATTAAAAAATAAATGAATTAAAAAAAGAAAATATAATTAATAAAGAACAACAAAAACAAATAATTCCAGTAGAAGCATCACCAAATTCAATTTATGGAGTAATAAAAATACACAAAGAAGGAAATCCCATAAGAATCATAACCTCCACCAAAAATCACCAACTTACAAACTAGCAAAATTTCTAGATAATTATTTAAAAAAATTTTTTGAATTTAATTACACAATAAAAAACTCAACACTAGCCAAACAAACATTAAAAAAACTAAAATTAGAGAATAAAGACAAAATTTATACTATAGATATAACAGCTATGTATGATAACATCCCAATCATACCAACTCTCAACATCATAAAAAATGAATTAAAAACAAAATTACCTTACACGAAAGTACTAAAAATCATACAAGCCATAAATCTATGTTTCACCAACAATCAATTAAAATTCAATGAAAAAATTTATTCACAAATTGAAGGCTTACCCATGGGTAGCCCATTATCACCAATTCTTTCCAACATCTATTTAAATAACATGGAGCACAATTTACTAAACAAATCACAACACAAACAACACATAAAAATATGGATGAGATATGTAGATGACATCCTAGTCATAACAAACAAACCAATAGAAATATTAATACACCTATTAGAAGAACGACATCCTTTAAAATTTACACACAACAACATGACCAACAACCGTATCACATTTTTAGATATAAATATTTTAAAAAATGAAAATAATCTAGATTTTGAGATATACGAAAAACCAACAAAAGGTAACAACATACCACATTACTTATCACAACAACCCACACACCAAAAAATTAACACTATTAAACAATATTTACAAAGAATAAAAAATCTTACATCCCCGAAATATATTCCTACAAATTTAAAAAAACTTAAACTGAACCTAATAAAAAACAAATATCCAATAACATTAATAGACAAAATTTTAATAGATGCGTTTACAAACAATACAACAAAAACTATACCAATTCAACAAGAACAAAAAAAAAGATATTCAATACAATACAATAATAAAATTTTCCACAAACAGAAAAAATATTAGAACAAATACCAAACATAAAAATCATACCAAAAATAACAAATAACATTACAAAAACATTAATAGCCACCACCAACCTAAAAACAACAATCAATCAAAATAATAACACAAATATAGAGTTCAAAGAAATATGTCAAAATAATAAAGAAAAATGGAACACTAGAAATATAATTTATCAAATACCATGTAAAAATTGTGAACATACGAGGGTTGGGGCATAAGTCATGGCAACTATTTTTTTTCTTGGAGATATGTGAACGGATCACAAACGTATATGTTTCGTGTGGAAGTTCTGCAGGCATAAAGTGTATGCAGAACAACAGATGGCTCTGTGATAGATGGTAGTAGCGAAGCGAGGGCTGTGAAATCAGTCAGTTGGTGAGTGTCGTGCGAGATGGAAGTAACCCGTGTTGAGCAGCGCGCTTACATCAAAATAGCCGTTCTGCGAGGGAGAAATGCGATGGAATGTCACAGATTTTCTTTTAATTTAAAATTTTAAAATATTTTAAAATCAATTAGCTAATATTTGATAAATTATGTTAGGTTTGTTTATTGATAGCAATTTAACTTTTAAATGTCCTGCCTTTACAAATATTCCATCATTATCAGATTAACAAAAATTAAAATTGCATTTTTTTATTATCTTAAAAAAATTTTGTTACACAGCTTTTAAAATTTTTATAAAGTATAAACATCTAACTGACATTTCAGTAAACGTAGGTATAAACCTTTTAATTGTGATGAATACATTAAGAAAAAACAAAAAAAACTGTCACTCAAGAATTAAGCACCAAGCTCAAACACCCGTGTATAACAGCTATTTCAAAGTTAAACGAAAAATTAGACAGTGAAACATTTGCATTGTAGATTTCCAAAGGATGACAAATTGATTGGCATTAAATTTACCAGGTTAAAATTGAGTGCAGGGCACAAAACATTAATTCATGTATAACTCTGATGAATATAATCATGAATGATGCGTTTCACTATTATCCAATCCCTGATATTAAAATCTTGTCAAAATATTGAGATTCGGTTGTAGAATATATTGTAGGATTTGTTTCTAGGTCTGTAATTAAATCTATAATCTGCATTCAATGTAAAGAAGCGTTGAAAGAGCAATATCAGAGCTGCCACAACCTAATGTCATTGTGTAAAAAAATAGAGAGGCCTTATCACACCATAGTAAGATGTAGTAAAGCTGTGCAAAATTTCAGAAAAAATCATTAGGAGTGAATTTGAATACGCCTATCAAAATTCTAAAAAAAACATTACATTTCATAATCGAAAACAAAACTAATATTTTCACTAATTTAACGCTTTATTCATTTGAAATGAGTCCTTTTGACGATCATGTGCTTCGACTTATTAGACTTAATGTTATCACATACTGTAATATTGGATATCATCATGAAACCAAGCGGCTGACAGAAAATATAAGTGGAGAAAATATACGCAGTGTCTTATCACGACTTATTATATTTAAAAATCAATAAAAAATAAATCAATTTAAATTTTTGTGTAACTGATGCTAGTTTCGAAACTCCATTGTTAATGCTGTATGAAGAGGCTTCAAATTCACTTTTTATTTAGCAATACAAATGAAATTCTTTACTAGGTATTAAAACCTGATTAAGTTACAAGAGTCAACTTTTTTTAATAATAAAAATCAGTTAAGACTGAAGAAATAAATTCATCCTTCCTCTAGTTTCATTTACTTTCACCATGGGTGAAGAAATAACTTTGCTTCTTCATTTTTCTTCATCTATGCTTTCACTTGTCTCTGGCTAAGCCTCCATGATAACGATAGGAATTGCGAGTTGTGCATACTCTTTTAAAAATTCGTAAGGCATTGAATCAGCTATTGAGAGTCATTAAAAGTATACGTTATCGTTAGTTAATGCAATGAAGTTTATTAAAAAAAAATCAGTAAACAGGTTATGCTTACTAATACCTCCTGAAATCATCTTCAAAAACAGCTCAAATTACATTGAGAACATAGGCCGCCTTAGGTTTTTGCCACTCACAACAGGGCGACTGCTGCACTTCCGGTGGCACCAGTAGCGCTCAGCGAAATGAATAGGGCACTGCCAGTCTCTTACTTTCACTTGTCTTTGGGAGCGACAAGCGGGAGATTGAGAGTGTAAAAAGGGATTCGGCCTCCGAGATTCACGAGAAAAGGTTGCAAGTGGTTTCTCATGAGGGAAATGACATTAACGATCTCCGCTCAAAAAGATTGGCAAGGAAATCTGCGACAGCGTGGAGAACAACGAGGAATATAGGAGAGGATAAGCGTACACAGCGTCGGGACTCCGACATTGCTAACGGATTCAATTGCGACGCTAATGTTAATGTGCGTAATCTTATGTCTCCTTCAGTTTATTCCTCAGGAATTTCTACAGTTAAGATTTCCGCCGATATTTCCTGCGGTTATTCTTTAACGACGGTGTCAACGTGCGAAAACCCACCAGAGCTATCAACAATTTTGGACAAGCCCAGTGCGGAATTTACGGAATTCCTGCGACAGCGTGGAAAATTTCTATGCGGACAACGAAAACGCTCCAGCCGAGCTGAAGGCATCTTTTACCTCAAGAACGCCGCCCGTGTTGGAAACCATGTACGACTCTCTTAACATTTCAAGCGACAGAAGTTTCGCCCTCGTGTGCGTCTACGGCTTGTGCATCAAGGACTGCGAGCCATTTCTGTCCCAGGAGGAATTGGCATCATTTTCGTCCAGCGACCTCGGCACTGGAGTCTTTCCTTGGACTGTGCGTGGCTTCATGAGGGAGAGTCTAGGCACCTTTATCCCAATCTCGAGGTAAGCCGTCATTCCTTTATTTAAAAGAAAACTTATGTTCGTGCCATGGCTCTATTTTCTAGCACACTTATCGCATCATTAAAGGGTGCTGGTTAATTTCGTTGGCCATGGAATCAATCTCCCTGCTCGACGTGCCCTAAGCCGTACTCTCGTAAATTTTATTTGTCTGATCGTTTAGTAAAGCTTGATCCTATTGCGTAATTACAGTAAAGGGAAGGCAACTTAAATTAATGCAGGTTAGTAACAGAGGAGGGGTCTCGGCGTAAATTGGTTTGTCGGGTAGGCTAAAGTTATTTTGTTGTAATGTGTGGTTTATATTGCATGGATAATTGACATTAGTCTTATATGTGCTTAAAGTCTATAGGTGGTTTTCTAATTGATATATTTTATCCGTTAGCGGTTGGCGTAGCTAATGAGGGTGTTTATTATTTTTACAGCTTCCCTCGCCCGCCAGTCCAAGACGTTCAACGCCAACGCGTATCCGCTCTCTGTCTTGCGGGTAGCAGTTAATGGTCCCTACTTACTTTGTGAATTAAGAAGATATAATCGTACCGTTAATCAGTAAATGATAAGTAGCTTATGTAATAACGGCAAATCAAATGATGTAACGTGCAAATTTATTTCTAGTTAAAGGTAGAGAACTTGTGTAAGTTTTAGAAATAATAATTGAACTTTCAATGTAAACTTATCTGCTGGCTTAATTCTTTGCTAGTTAGCTTCAATGACTAACTTTAAATTAGTCCAGCTAGTTTAATTACTTACCAATTCTTGGGGTTTTCCCCGTATTAGGGGAATCCCCTTGTAACCATTTTATTTTTGTTGGGAGCTTACTTTGTTTAGTTTAAAGTTTTGTGCTCCATTAAAGAGAACCGTGATTAATAATGGTTATTAGTCATATTCTGTATGATTACTTTGGTTATTAAAATTTTATAAAAATATATATTTCTTGTCAGTATATTTCTTGCCACTCAATACTTCCACTGCGTATATTCGTGACACCCTGTACATTAATATATTTTTATAATATTCAATTCAATTCACTTCAATTCATTTCAATTTCTTCTATTTACATTGCTCAACAGGCATAAGCCCAATACGAGTAAAGATAAAAAAACAAATATAATAAATTTAGTCAACAAATACAGGGTGATTCAAAATTCAATATCCAAACTTTTAAGGGAGGTAGTAGTATGGGTGATTCGAAGCAAAAAGTTCATATGAACATGGGTCCGACTTTGAACGATAACTGAGATATGAACAGAAATAAAAATGTTATGATGATGTAACAATGTATGCAGTTTCTGTGCGCTGGCCTTCTGTCTAGGTGGTGTTGATCAATGACGTATATTAAAGATAGACTCCGAATCCTATTGTTAACAGCGGCAAAAAGTGAAGCAAATTGAGCCATGACAGTTCTGGGCAGGAGTGAGCCGTGGAGTAATTAGCTGTCTGGCTGCTTTGTTTTTGAAGATTTTGGGCCCGAGGAATAATTAATTCAAAACCATTATTCCAAGTTGTTCTGCGTACAACTGTACGAACAGACAAGAAAAAGGATCAGGAATCATTTTCCACAAAAATAAATCAAAAATACGTAACTAAAATGAAAATACGTTACTGAAAGACAATCGAAACGAAATTGAAATTGAAACCATGATCGAAAAATTGTTTATAAAATATAATAAAATACTTCAAATACAAAGTCAAAGAAAAGATAAACTTATCACTCCGTGATTGGCGTGTGAAAGAATTATTAATCAGCTACTCTCGTGTTTAGCCATGTGTTTTGCATCATCTTCACTCACTTGCAGCCATGACAGTTCTGGGCATGGAGCTTCCCAATTTGCTTCAAGTTACAACAATAGGATTCGGAGTCTATCTTTAATATACGTCATTGGTGTTGATACAGTGCAATCATAATGTAACGACTGCCTGTATTGTTGTTGTTTATTGTTATCATTGTTAATACACCCATTTGCATGGTTTTCTGTGGAAAACAAGTAAGTTTGGTCAAATGTTTGCACGTTGCTGGAAATCCACCCATTTTGTTGGTTTTCTGTGGAAAACAGGAAAATTTGTCCAAACGTGTGCACAATTAAATTTATAATCAAATTCTTAAAATGTTTAAAATTTCAATCGTTGAGATCAGTGCCATTAAAATGGTATTTATTTATATAGATATATACTTAGACTTTTTGCTGTTCAATCTGGCCATTTTCAAGGGTTGAAATTTTTAACTTTCCGTAACAGAGCAACAGGGTATAAGAGCTTCTACGTCAACGGCAAGAAAAACTTGAGTCTAAAGTATCTGGTGATGCTCCGTATTGGTGAAGATGGATATCATTTTAATCTGAGGCAAGTCAACAAGAGGTAAATAAAGTCCAGGTAAATCACCTCTAATTCCTGTTTTTCGTCACAACAAGGGGCGAATGTTCCAAGTTAGCATTAACAATGCTCGAAGGATCCAAATATTTTATTTATATATATATATATATATATATATATATACAAGGTGATTATAATTAAAGTCCCTTTGTAAAAATGCTATAAAAAAACAACCATGAGTCCGAATGACTTCAAATTTGGACTGAGCATTCTTGAAGAAGGGGCATTTGATATGGGATAAGAAAAAAATAGTTCCAAAATTTATCACTAGATGGCGCTGTAAGCGGCATAACGGAAGCGGATTCAGCTAGAAGTGACATTTTGAATTGAAATACGACGGCTTTGGCATGAGTTGTTTATGGCATGATGTTTTTACATTAAAGTTGGTCAAGGAATGCAATTGACACTAAAACAAGTTAAAGTTAAACATGATTTTTTTTTATTATACAGTACAGTATTAGCAAAAAATCAACTGTACCGGTCAATGAACATGATTGCTTCGGGTTTGATGATGGAAAACATGACTTTCAAGTCATTTAACAGTTGTGGCACTGTTAGTGCAAAGCCCATCCACCACGGCAAGGTCGTACCACATCGGATGGGAAAAATCGGTTTTTAATTGTCCTTGGGCCAAAAACCGCATAAAAAGCACATAATGATTCGGTTTTTAATTGTCCTTGGGCCAAAAACCGCATAAAAAGCAACAATGGAAACGCCTATTAATTATCTCGGGACTTGCGCAAGACATGTTCAATATGCTGTCCACCATTTTCCTCCACAAGTTTTAACCGATAAACAGCATGTTCCACAACAGACCGGAGTGTCTCCGGGGTCACGTTGTGAACGTGGTGCGTAATCCGAGCCTTCAATTCCGCTAAATTTGCAACTGGGCCACTGAACACATGATTTTTAAGGTAACCCCAGAGCCAGAAGTCACAAGGATTGAGGTCCGGTGATCTTGCAGGCCAGGCTCTCGGAAAATGACGGCTGATAATTCTATCATCTCCGAAATGTGTCTTCAGCAGTTGCTTCACTGGCTTTGCAATGTGCGGAGGAGCGCCATCTTGCATGAAAATTATTCTATCCACGCATGCATGCTGTTGAAGTGTTGGAATTACCTGGTTGCGTAAAAGACACGCATACCGTTGACCATTGACTGTACAGGTAACGGGACCCGCAGGACCCACTTCCTCGAAAAAAATGGCCCTATAATCAATGATGCTGTCATCCCGCACCACACAGTTACCTTTGCAGAATGAAGCGGTATTGAAACACATGCGAAAGGATTTTCCGTTGCCCATATCCTGCAATTTTGTGTATTGACAACGCCGTGGAGATAAAAATGGGCTTCGTCTGTCCACAAGATGTTCCATGACCATTCATTTGCCACTTCCATGCGAGCTAGAAATTCTAAAGCAAACGTGTGTCTAATTGGCAGGTCAGCAGGAAGTAACTCCTGAACATGGGTAATTTTATAGGGATAACAATGCAGGATATTGCGTAAAATTTTATTGACCGTGCTCACAGGCATGTCTAAAGTTCGGGCAATTCCCCGTGCACTGCACGTTTGCACACCACTGTTCGACCCTTCCTCTAATGCTTCAGCCACATCTTCTACTGACGTCAAAGCAACTGCTTTCCTCCCTCTGCCAGATTTCACTGCAAAAGAACCTGTCGCTTCGAATTTTTTAATCATACACCTCAGAGCCTTTTCAGACATCGGACCACATCCTTTTTTCATTCCCTTTAATACCCGAAATTTCTTTAAAGCTGCTATGGCAGAGTCGCCATTCTTGTAAAAGAGCTTCACAAGCAGAGCGCGATCCTTCATTGACAGACCCATGGCAAGCTGCTGAGATACAAATATGACGAGAACGCCATGAGGCCTGCGTTTTTATAACACATGCAATGTCTCATGCGCATGCGTATCTTTCAATTTGCATAGTACAAATCCTCCTAGGCATAATATGCCGCTTACAGCGCCATCTAGTGATAAATTTTGGAACTATTTTTTTTTCTTATCCATATCAAATGCCCCTTCTTCAAGAATGCTCAGTCCAAATTTGAAGTCATTCGGACTCATGGTTGTTTTTTTATAGCATTTTTACAAAGGGACTTTAATTATAATCACCTTGTATATATATATATTTATTTATTTATTGACGGGAATACCCATTTACGAAAGAAATATTAAATATAATCATAAATACAAAACAAAAAAGTGGAAAAGATAATAATATAAATAAAGCAATGAAATCACTAACGAAATAAATTAACGACAATTATTTTACCGCCAAAGCGGATACAGGGAGCACATTTTTGTATTATAGCATCATACATTGATATATAGAATTAACCAACATTTTAAAACACTTTAGAGAAAATATATAAACGTGAAAACTAAACTGTAAATTACTATTTAAGTAAACGAATGTGTAGAAAGAATTTAAACGAATAAACTTGCAGAACTGAAGGGTTAAATGGAGAGTGAAGTTATTCTTTATATATTTGAACAAATAAAAGTTCTATAATTTGTAAGACCTTCCCACATAATGTTAAACGAAGTGAGCCTTAATTGCTGATGCGTTATGTCTAAGCAACTATCATCTTTTCATATTCAATTACTAAAGTGTTTCTACCTGATAATCTACTATTGAAGCAAGCGATTAACTACTACTATTTAGCATTATGTCTCACATTATTTAGTTTTATATACCATTAAGCCAAAGGTCAAATATAGCACCATTAAAACATGTACAACTAAACAATTCCGACTACCATTAATTACTCGTTATATTCACTCATGACATGTTGTTACGAGTTGTTTGATATACTACATGCCATATCTTAGCATTGAAAGTTCCAACAGTAACATATGGTAGCATATGGTACCATTAGGGCACGTGCTATTAAACCAAATCCCACTATCATTATATACGCTTTATATTCGCTCATGACACGTTCTTATGAGATGTTTGATATATTGCATGATATATTTTAGCATTGAAAATTCCAACGGTACCATATGATATCATAAGACATCATTAGTGCACGTGCTACTAAACCAAATTCCACTATCATTATATACGCATTATATTCACTCATGGCACATTGTTGCGAGATGTTTGATATATTACATGACATATGTTAGCACTAAAAATTCCAACGGTACCAAATGGTTTCATATGGTACCATTAAGGTACGTGCTACTTAACCAATTCCCACTATCATTATTTACTCGTTATCTTCGCTCAAGAAACGTCGTTACGAGTTGCTTGATATATTACATGCCATATTTTAGCATTGAAAGTTCCAATGGTACCATATGGTATCATTAGAGCATGTGCTACTTATCCAATTCCCACTATCATTACTTACTCGTTATATTCACTCATGACACGTTGTTACGATTGTTTGATATATTACATGCCATATCTTAGCAATGAAAGATCCAAAGGTACCATGTGGTATCAAATGGTACCATTAGGCCACGTGCTACATAAACATTTCCCACTATTATTATTTGGTCAAGAAACGTCGTTACGAGTTGTTTGATATATTGCATGCCATATTTTATTATTGATAGTTCCAACGGTAATATAAGGTATCGTATGGTACCATTAGGGCACGTGCTACGTTACAATTTCCTACTATCATTATTTAGTCAAGAAACGTCATTACGAGTTGTTTGATATATTACATGCCATATTTTATCATTGAAATTTCCAACGGTACCATATGGTACTATTAGGCACGTGCTAGTAAACCATTTACCACTACCATTATTTACGCGTTATATTCATTCATGTTACATCCTTTCACGTACACGTACACTAGACCAAAATCTGCTATCACTAGTTACTTTTATACAGGGTGAAGAAAAGTCTGAACCCCCCTTTTATTTTTTGAGCAGATATGTCAATTTTGATGAATCCAATGAATAGGAAGTTGTGGGTGGCCTATCCCATGGTGCACTTTTCATCATCCTAAATATGCAAATTAGGACACATTCAAAAATTTATCTCAAAAACCGTAAGGGATAGAGAAAAAAAACCAATTGCAAACTTGTTCAGCAAAAAAAACCAAACAAAACAACAAAAATCATCAAAATCGGACCAACCAATCACCCACAATCACGTGGTGAACTGTTTGTAGCTTACAAACAGTCACACTGCACAAGGAAAACTGAATGTTGATATTTCCACCATGTAAAGCATGCAAATCAAAAAATTACCATAAATTACCATGCTCACATTCACTTTCATGCGGAAAAGCAAATAAAAGGCATGTTTCAGCACACAGAAGACAGAATAATTCCAGGATGGCAAGCTACACTGTTCCGGAAATGGTCAACATGATCTTCTGCTTCGGAGAGGCAAAGAGAAACCTACATGCTGCAATTAGGTTATATCGAGACAGATACCCTAACGAACGCCATCCATCTCGTCAAACAATGGGTCACATTATTCAAAGATTCGAGGCTACAGGGAATGTTAATGCAGAACGAGGACGACCAAGGCCACAGGGCGACGAGGATACAACAACACTAGTTCTGGCTGCAGTTGCTGCAAATCACCACTTAAGCAGCAGAGCAATTGCTGCAGATGTTGTGTGCCATCAGATAACTGTTCTCAACATTCTACACGCACATCATTTTCACCCATAACATTTTCATTGTCACCAGGACTTACTGCCATTGGATTATGTTGCTAGGGCCGCCTTCTGCTACTGGTTACTTATCTGCCTGGATGACAATCCAAACTTCATTCATGAGGTGTTGTGGACAGATGAAGCCCAGTTCACCAGGGATGGACTTATCAACAGGCACAACCATCATCATTGGGCAGACGAAAACCCACGATGTCTGCGAAAAGCAACTCATCAAGTGAACTGCAGAATCAACGTGTGGCATGGATTGTACAATGACACTGTGGTTGGACCGTATTTATACGATGGAACACTGACTGTAGAACCCTACCGGGCTGAAATTTATAACGTGGTAGTCACAGACTTCATTGACAATTTGCCATTGGCCTCGTATCAGCGCACGTGGTTTCAGCATGATGGAGCTCCTCCACATTACGGGTTGGTCGTTCGCGAGCGTCTAAGTGAGATGTTTGGACAACAATGGATTGGCCGAGGAGGACCAGTTCGTTGGCCACCCCGCTCCCCTGATTTTACACCACTTGACTTTTTCTTGTGGGGATACCTGAAGGACAAGGTTTATGCTACGCAGCCCGCCTCACTGGAGGATCTGGTTCAACGAATCCAGGAAGCGTGCCGAGGAGTGACACCAGCCATGCTTGCCGATGTTTTGGCGTCAGTTAGGTTCCGTGCCCACGGTCGTCATATCGAGCATTTTGTTGATTAACTTTTTTTTTAAACTGTTTGAAGCAACTTGTTTGTGCAGTGTGACTGTTTGTAAGCTACAAACAGTTCACCACGTGATTGTGGGTGATTAGTTGATTGTTTTGTTTCTTTTATTATGCTGAACAAGTTTGCAATTGGTTTTTTTTCTCTATCTCTTATGGTTTTTGAGATAAATTTTGAATGTGTCCTAATTTGCATATTTGGGATGATGAAAAGTGCACCATGGGAAAGGCCACCCACAACTTCCTATTGTTTGGATTCATCAAAATTGACATATCTGCTTCAGTTCAAAAAATAAAAGGGGGGGTTCAGACTTTTGTATTCATCCTGTATATTCGATCATGAGATGTCGTGACGATTTATTTTATATATTACACGCCGTACCTTGTTAGAGGAAATTTTTAAGGGGGTACCGTAATGCTACCATTAGAGCACGTACCTATACCGGCTATCTCACGTTCGTACTTGTTCATGCTCTGTCCCATATTAATGGATTGGTGAAAACTAAGTGTGAAAAAGTTAACCAATATCCACTCTCATTATTTACTCATTATATTCACTCATGACATGTTGTTATGAGTTGTTTGATATATTATATGCCAGATTTTAGCTTTGAAAATTGCAACGGTAACATATGGCAGTATATTGTACCATTAAGCCACGTGCTACTTAACCAATTCCCACTATCATATAGTACCATTAAGGCACGTGCCACGTAACCGTTTTCCACTATCATTATTTAGTCGTTATATTCCGCATCATACGTCGTTACGAGTTGCTTTATATATTACATACAATATGTTAGCATTCAAAGTGTCGACAGTACCAAATGGTACCTTACGTTACCATAAGGGCACTTGCTATTTAACCATTTCCCACTATCACTATTTACGCGTTACATTCACTCATGACACGTTATTACGAGTTGTTTGGTATTTTACATGCCATATTTTAGCATTGGAAGTTCCAACGGTACCATATAGTACTATTAGGCACGTGGTAGTAAACCAATTACTACTATCATTATTTACGCGTTATATTCATTAATAATACATCCTTACACGTACACGTGCTATTACACCAATTTGTGCTATCACTAGTTACTCTCATATATTCGTTCATGAGACGTCGTGACGATTTATTTTATATATTACATGCCATATCTTGTTTGAGGAAATTTTTAAGGGGGTATCGTAATTTTACCATTAAGGGGGTATCGGAATTTGGCTGCTATTTAACCATTTCCCACTATCACTATTTACTTGCTATATTCACTCATAACACGTTTCTATAAGTTGTTTGATATATTACATGCCATATCTTAACATTGAAAGTTCCAATGGTACTACATTGTATCATATAGTACCATTAAGGCAAGTGCTACATAACCGTTTTCCACTATCATTATTTAGTCGTTATATTCACGCATCATATGTCGTCACGAGTTGTTTTAAATATTACATACAATATGTTAGCATTGAAAATTCCAATGGTACTATATGGTATCGTATTGTAACATTAAGGCACGTGTTACTTAACCAATACCCACTGTCATTATTTACTCGTTATATTCTGTCATGATATGTTGTTACGAGTTGTTTGATATATTACATGCCATATCGTAACAATGAAAGTTCCAATGGTACCATATTGTATCATATAGACCTTTAGGGCACGTGCTATTTAACCATTTCCCACTATCATTATTTACTTGTTATATTCACTCATGACACGTTGTTACGAGTTGTTTGATATATTACACACAATATCTTAGCATTGAAAGTTCCATCGGTATCATCTGGTACTATTAGGCACGTGCTAGTAAACCAATTACCACTGTCGTTATTTACGCGTTATATTCATTAATGATACATCCTTACACGTATACGTGCTATTATACCAATTTGTGCTATCACTAGTTACTCTCATATATTCGTTCATGAGACGTCGTGACGATTTATTTTATGTTTTACATGCCATATCTGGTTAGAGGAAATTTTTAAGAGGGTATCGTAAGGTTTCCATTAGAGCACGAGCCATTAGAGCACGTACTTATTCTGGCTATCTCAGGTTCGTACTTGTTCGTGCTCTGTCCCATATTAATGGATTGATGATAACAGAGTGTGAAAAAGTTAATTCGTTTTCAAGTTATCGTAATAAATAAATAATAAGCTCCCTACGAATAATAAATTTCTTTTGATTTAGAGTCTGTTCTGCTGTTTCAATAATCGTCAATCTTGTGCATCCTGCACGCGCACCATCTCATTGACGTTTAGAGCACGCGTTGAGCCGAACCTATATGCTTATTACGCGTTTTCCCCACTGCAATTGTACCGATTTCGGCTATCTTCGAACTAAATTTATCAATTGGCTAAACAGTATTTAATAACGTTATATTCGTTCATGGCTCGTCGTTACGAGTGGTTTGATATGTTACTTATTATATCTTATCATGGAAAAATTTTGGGGGGGGGGTATCACAATAGTACAATTAGAACGCGTGCCACTGTACAGATTTCGACCATCTTCGAACTCGTTTGTGCCATTTCCCATATCTATCGATTGGTGAAAACAGATTTTTAAAATCTTTCAGACTTTCCGAGAAAATCGAGTTACGGACAGACGGACGGACGGACGGACAAGGCCAAAGCATAAAGCACCTTTCGGTACTTAATAAACCATTAATGAATGATATAATCAAGTATCGAAAGTCTAAATGAATACTGCTACATAAACCATTGAAGAAATGCGTTGTTTATATATTCCACCCTTAAAACTACTAATTTGCATGCGTTACCGTTAAAGCACGTAGTACTTAACTATTTCCCACTATCATTATTTACTTGTTATGTTCACTCATGACACGTTGTTACGAATTGATTGATATATTACATGCTATATCTTAGCATTGAAAGTTCCAATGGTACCATATGGTTTAATATAGTACCATTAGGGCACCTACTATTTAACCAATTCCCACTATCATTATTTACTCATTATATTCGCTGAAGAAACGTCGTTACGAGTTGTTTGATATATTACATGCAATATTTTAGCATGGAAAGCTCCAATGGTACCATATTGTATGATATAGTATCATTAGGGCACGTGCTACTTAACCAATTCCTACTATCATTATTTACTGGTTATATTCACTCATGATTCGTCGTTACGAGTGGTTTTATATATGACATGCCACATTTTAGCATGGAAAGCTCCAACGGTGCCATATTGTATGATATAGTACCATTAGGGCACGTGCTACGTTAAAATTTCCCACTATCATTATTTAGTCGTTATATTCACTCATGACTCGTCGTTACGTGTTGTTCGATATACTACTTGCAATATCTTAGCATTGAAAGTTCCAATGGTACCATATGGTTTCATATAGTACCATTAGGGCACCTACTATTTAACCAAATCCCACGATCATTATTTACTTGTTATATTCTCTCATGACACGTTGTTATATATATTACATACCATATTTTAGCATTGAAAGTTTCAGTGGTACCGTATGGTTCCATACGTTACCATTAGGGCACGTGCTATTTAACCATTTCCCACTATCATTATTTACTCGTTATATTCACTCATGAGACGTTGTTACGAGTTATTTGATATAATACATGCCATATCTTAGCATTAAAAGTTCCAATGGTACCATATTATACTATTAGGCACGTGCTAGTAAACCAATTACCATTATCATTATTTACGTGTTATATTCATTCATGATACATCCTTACACTTACACGTGCCACTAGACCAATATCTGCTATCACTAGTTACTATTATATATTACTTCATTAGACGTCGTAACGATTTATTTTGTATATTACATGCCATATCTGGTTAGAGGAAATTTTCTAAGGGGTTATCGTAATGTTACCATTAGAGTATGTGCCATTAGAGCACGTACCTATTCCAGATATCTTATGTACGTACTTGTTTGAGCTCTGTCCCATATTAATGGATTGGTGAAAACAGAGTGTAAAAAAGTTAATTCGTTTTCTAGATAACGTAATAAATAATTAGCTCCCTACGAATAATAAAATTCTTTTGATTTAGAGTCCGTTCTGTCCTTTCAATTATCGTCAATCATGTGCATTTTCCACGCGCACAATCTCATTAACGTTTTGAGCACGCGCAGAGCTGTACCTATATGCTCAACTATTTTGCAACCCCAAAAATATCTTTTAAAGAAAAGAATGGATGAAATGGTCTTTTATCTAGATTAGATTTTAAACCTGTAGGGTTGTTAGATCCTGTTTGGTGCAAAAATAGTAAATGTAAAATTACTAATGCTGCAATTACAAATGGAAATAAAAAATGGAAAGTAAAAAAGCGTGTTAAGGTAGGATTATCTACAGCAAATCCACCCCACACCCATTGTACTAAAAAAGTACCTAAGTAAGGAACTGCTGAGAGTAGATTAGTAATTACTGTTGCACCTCAAAATGATATTTGTCCTCAGGGTAAAACATAGCCTACAAATGCTGTTAATATAGTTACTAGTAGAATAATTACACCAATATTTCAAGTTTCTATAAGAATAAATGAATTAAAATAAATTCCTCGGCTTACGTGTATATATAGACAAATAAAAAATAAAGATGCTCCATTTGCATGTAAATTTCGTAATAATCATCCGTAGTTAACGTCTCGTGAGATATGAATTACTCTATCAAATGCTAATCTTGTGTCTGCTGTGAAATGTATTGCTAGAAATAGTCCTGTTAAGATTTGTAAAATAAGACATAATCCTAATAATGATCCATATCCTCATATATACGTAATATTAGATGGAGAAGGTAAATCAATTAATGAATTATTAATAATCTTAGCTAACGGGTGAGTTTTTCGTATTGATTTTTCCATAAATTTTTTGTTGTAGTGGTCCTATTTTATAATTTGTAATATATGTAATAATAAATAGTGCAATTAATAAATATGCTAACAATAATATATTTAATTTGAAATTTTGCTGGTATAAAGAGTTTATAGTGTTTATTACTGGTCTTAATGTTGTTTTCCTAAAGAATTGAATGTTATCAATTAACAAAAGAATAAGTGATATAGGAATTAATATTGGTAAAATTTTTAATATATTAAATATTTCGTTTGATGCTAGTGATGAAATATATGAAAATAAAATTAATATACCCCCTAGAAAAATCAAAATTAGAATGTAACCAAATCAAAAATATTCTTTTAAAAAATTTGTAGATGATGCTGTTCAGATAGTTTGAACAATAATTACTATAATTATAGATACAGGATTTTCTAAAATTACTATGGTTGTGATAGTCAATGTTGCTAAAATTATTAATATGGTGAAGATTTCAAGAAGTAGTTTAAATAAAATATTAACATTGGAAGTTAAAGTTATTGTTTTCTTGATTAATAAATAAATCTTAAGTTTACAAAACTTATGTTTTAATTAAACTATTAGTAATTTATGGATTTTTATTTTGTTGGGGTCATATTTATCATTTTAGGGGGTTGAATTTTTATATCTAAATATAAACATATATTAATTATATTATTAAGTTTAGAAATTATAATATTAGGCCTTTATTCTTTATTGTATTTAACATTTTTAAGACTTTTAGAAGAGGGTATAGTTTTAATAATTTTTTTAGGTTTTTCTGTATGTGAGGGGAGAGTTGGTTTGGGTTTATTAGTAATATTTGTTCGTTCTTATGGTAGTGATTTTTTTAGCAATTTCTCTTCTTTATGATGTTAATTATGTCTATAGTAGGTTTGATATTGATTAGATTTGTTGTTGATTGATTTATTGTCTTTTGTTTTTTAATATTTCTGACTTTTATTTTATTTTTAATAGGTTATTCTGAATTGTTGATTTGAGGTAGTAGATTTTATTTTTCTTTTGATAGATTGAGATGAAGATTGACAATTCTTAGAGTTTGAATTACATCTCTTATACTTCTTGCTAGATATAAGGCTTTAAACAGACCAAAGAATGTTTTTTTTACTAATATAGTTGTTTTATTATGCTTATTTTTGTGTTTAACTTTTATAATTCTTGATTATATTTATTTTTATATTTTCTTTGAAGGTTCACTCATTCCTATTTTTCTTTTAGTTATGGGCTGAGGTTATCAACCTGAACGTCTTCAGGCTGGCTTATATTTGTTATTTTACACCTTATTTGGCTCTCTTCCCTTATTAATTTCTTATATATGTATGTTTGGCTGGGAGAGAAGAGGGTTTTATGGTATTTATTTTATGTGTAATTATGATAATTTGATTTTATTAATTGGTTTGATTTTTGGATTTTTAATTAAAATACCAATGTTTACTGTTCATTTATGGCTTCCTAAGGCTCATGTTGAGGCCCCTATTTCTGGTTCGATGATTATAGCTGGAGTATTACTAAAATTAGGTGGTTATGGAATACTACGAGTTTTATATATTTTGAAGACTACATTAATAAAGTTTAATGTAGTTTTTATCAGATTAAGTCTTTTAAGATTTTCTTTTGTTAGATTAATTTGTATACGTCAGTCCGATCTAAAATCTTTGATTGCGTATTCTTCTGTGGCTCATATGAGTTTGGTGATTGCTGGTTTAATAATTTTTAATGATTGAGGTGTTCGTGGCTCTTTGGCATTAATGTTAGGTCATGGTCTATGTTCGTCTGGTTTATTTTGTCTAGCAAATGTAATATATGAGCGATTAAGAAGTCGTAGAATATTAATTAATAAGGGTCTTTTAATTATATTTCCTGGTATGTGCTTATGATGATTTATACTTAGAGTTTGTAATATGGCGGCTCCTCCTAGTATAAATTTATTAGGTGAAATTAGATTGATAATTAGAATTGTTGGTTGGTTAGGTCACATATCTATTCTTCTTTTCTTAGGTTCTTTTTTAAGTGGGTGTTATACTATTTATATATATTCTTTAACTCAACATGGTAGGGGTCTTATTTTTAATCCTATAGATAATTGTGATTCTCGTGAATACTTATTAATATTTTATCATTGAGTTCCTCTTAATTTTTTTGTATTGAAGTTTGATGTATTTTTCTGTTTATTTTATTGAATTAGTTTATTAAAATGTTAATTTGTGGAGTTAAAGTATGATTTTTATTAAAAGGGATTATTGTGTTATTTATAGTTATTATTTAATAATTTTATCTAATTTTTGTTTTATTTTTGGCTTATATAGCCTTAGTACCGGGGTTGGATATTATTTAGATTGAACTTTATTGTTTTATATATCTAGTGAATTTTATATGTCTTTTGTTTTTGATTGAATATCACTAATATTTAGTTCTTTTGTTTTATTTATTTCTTCTTGTGTTATGTATTACAGAACTGATTATATACATAATGATACAACGAAGAATCGGTTTGCTATTTTAGTTTTTTTATTTGTAGTTTCTATATTATTAGTAATTAATAGTTATAGATTGGTTAGTTTGTTATTAGGTTGGGATGGGTTAGGATTAGTTTCTTATTGTTTAGTTATTTATTATCATAATGTTCGTTCTTACAATGCTGGGATAATTACTATTTTATCTAATCGTATTGGTGATGCTACTTTATTATTGGCTATCTCTTGGTTAATAATAAGATCAAATTGAAGATATATTATATTTTATTCTTGGGGTTTAAATAATAAATGAGTAATTTTTTTGTGTTTAGTAGCGGCTTGTACTAAAAGAGCTCAAATTCCCTTTTCTGCTTGGCTACCTGCTGCTATGGCTGCTCCAACTCCTGTCTCTGCTTTAGTACACTCTTCTACTTTAGTTACTGCAGGTGTTTATTTGTTAATTCGTTTTGGTGATTTTAATTTAAGTTACAATAATATATATAGTATATTATGCTTATTATCTTTATTAACTATATTTATAGCTGGTATTGGGGCTAATTATGAATATGATTTGAAAAAAATTATTGCTTTATCTACCTTAAGTCAATTAGGGTTGATAATATTTATTTTATCTTTGGGTTTTGTAAAGTTAGCTTTTTTTCATCTCTTAACACATGCGATATTTAAAGCTTTATTGTTCTTATGTGCTGGGTCATTTATTCATATTATATTAGACAATCAAGACATTCGCATAATGGGTGGTCTAATTAACTATTCACCTGTTGTTAGAACTAGACTTTCAGTGGCTAATTATGCTTTATTAGGATTTCCATTCTTGGCTGGATTTTACTCCAAAGATTTAATTGCTGAAATGTATTTTTTTGGTCATAGAAATTTTTTTATTTTTTTTATTTTATTAATTTCTATTGGTCTTACTTCTTGTTATTCTATTCGATTAGGTTATTATTCTTTGTGAAAAAATATTAATTGAAGGCCTGATGTTCAGTCTTCTGATGGGGCTATATTAATACTTAAGCCTATTTTAGTGTTAACTACTATAGCTGTTTTTTGCGGTAGTTTTATAATGTGGTTATTATTTCCTTTACCTTATGTTTTGGTTTTGGGTTCAACTTTTAAACTATCAACTATTATAAGAGTTTTGTCTGGTATTTGACTGGGTTTGATTATTTCTTGGGGTAAATCTTTTAATAATAATGAGTATGCTGATTTTTTTATATCTATATGGTTTTTAAGAAGTTTAAGTGGTCAGTTTGTGTCAAATAGTGTTTTAAAATTGGGTGATTATATCACCAATTATTGTGATAAAGGTTGATTAGAATATTATGGTGGTTATGGAATATATAATAATTTCATGTTATTAAGCTCTCTTAATCAATGGTGACAAAATAATTCTTTTAAGGTTTATTTGTTTTTTTTGCTAGCTTGAATATTTATATTTATTATTATTTATGAATATAGCTTATTAAGAGCATAATTTTGAAGAGATTAAGGTGTTTATTCTAATAGCCTAGGCTTTTTAACATTGAAGATGTTATGTGAATATTATACACTATAGAAATGACCAGTAAGATGATAGTGTCAACTAATTTAAAGTTAGCAGCTTTATTTAATCATCTATAAGAAGCAAGCTTCATGCGTTTATTAACAGTAAACTACCTATTAGGTTATTATTAATGGATAAAATCTTCTTTCAAGTCGAAATTGAATACATAAATATGATTCAGTTTTCCAATTTTTGATTGCAATTCAAATTTTATATTTTAAATATAATCCTAATTTGTTCAATCTAGGGCCCCCATTTTTCATTCGTAATACAACCCTAATAAAAGCAAAGTAATAAATAATATTGATATGAAAAATGTTAATGCTATATTTGAAAATGAAAATAAAATTGGAATTGGTATAAGTAATGTAATTTCTACATCAAATACTAGAAAGATAATAGCGATTATAAAAAAGCGTAGCGAGAATGGTAACCGGGCTGTCTTATAATGGTCAAAACCACATTCGAATGGGGATGATTTTTCTCGATCTTTTAATCTTTTTTTTTTGATAAAATTGAAGATAAGATTATTAGAATAATTGAAATTAAGTAAGTAATTATAATTAGCGTAGTAATTGTAAATATAATTAAATCTTTTTGGTTGGAAGCCAAATGTACAATAGATACTAAAAAGGTAACCTCCTCATCAATAAATTGAAGTGAATAAGAATAATCATACTACGTCTACAAAGTGTCAATATCACGCTGCTGCTTCAAAGCCAAAATGGTGTTTAGGTGAAAAATGAAGTGCTAATAATCGTGCAAAGCAAGCAGTTAAGAACAATGTTCCGATAATTACATGTATACCGTGGAATCCTGTTGCTATAAAAAATGTTGATCCAAATGCTGAGTCTGAAATAGTAAAAGATGCTTCTTTGTATTCAAAAGCTTGTAGGGCTGTAAAATACACCCCTAATAAAACTGTGATTAGTAGAGCCTGTTTGGCTTGTGTATAATTAGCTTCTATTAGTCTATGATGTGCTCAAGTTACTGAGACCCCTGATGATAATAAGATAGCTGTGTTTAATAGTGGAATTTGAAACGGATTAAACGGGGTTACTCCTGCAGGTGGTCAGGTTGATCCAATTTCTATTGTGGGTGATAATCTTCTGTGAAAAAATGCCCAAAAAAAAGAAACAAAAAATAGAACTTCAGAGGTGATAAATAGAACTATTCCTCAGCGTAATCCTGTAACAACTAGATTTGTATGGTGTCCTTGAAATGTTCCTTCTCGTGAAACATCTCGCCATCATTGAATTATTGTGATGATTAGAATTATATTTCCTAAAAATAATATTATAGGAGAGGCCTTGTGGAATATATATACTATGCCGTAGGTTGAAATAAGTGCTCCCATTGCTCTTGCAACTGGTCAAGGTCTTTGATCTACAATATGAAAAGGATGATTTGTCATAAGTTACCTCTCCTGAGTAAAGGACAGATAGAATTGTAAACACATACGATTGAATAATAGCTACTGCTGTTTCTAGTAGGAGTAATAAAATTTGAGATGAAATTAACAAGATTAAAATTAATCTTTGTAGGTTGGGTCCTTGATTTCCTAATAAAGTTAGAAGAAGATGTCCTGCAATTATATTAGCTGCTAGTCGAATTGATAATGTAATTGGGCGAATAATATTACTAATAGTTTCGATTAATACTATAAATGGTATCAAGTATGAGGGTGTACCTTGGGGCACCAAATGTGCAAATATATGATTACATTTATTAATTTATCCAAATAATATGAAAGATTAGGCTTCTGGATGTCCAAAAAATCAAAATAAATGTTGATATAAAATAGGATCACCTCCTCCTGCTGGATCAAAAAATCTTGTATTAAAGTTTCGATCTGTTAGAAGTATTGTGATAGCTCCAGCTAATACTGGCAGAGATAGTAAAAGAAGAATAGCCGTAATTTTTACTGCTCATACAAATAATGGAATTCGTTCCATTACCATACCTGCTGTACGTATATTAATTACTGTTGTGATAAAATTAATAGCTCCAAGAATTGAAGAAGCTCCTGCTAAGTGGAGAGAAAAAATAGTTATATCTACTGAAGGTCCAGCGTGTGAAATATTGCTTGCTAAGGGAGGATATACTGTTCATCCAGTACCTGCCCCGGCCTCTACAGCTGCTGATCTTAAAAGTAGTATAAGTGATGGGGGTAATAATCAAAATCTTAAATTATTTATTCGTGGAAAAGCTATATCTGGGGCACCAAGTATTAATGGTAGTAATCAATTACCAAATCCCCCTATTATAATAGGTATTACTATAAAGAAAATTATAATGAAAGCGTGAGCAGTGACTACTACGTTATATGTTTGATCGTCCCCAATTAATCTTCCTGGTTGGCTTAATTCTAGGCGAATTAACAATCTTAATCCTGTTCCTACTATTGATGATCAGGCCCCAAAAATTAAATATGTAGTTCCAATGTCTTTGTGGTTTGTGGAAAATGATCATCGCGGTAAGAAAGTTTTTAAATGTTAGATTGTAAATCTAAAGTGGAATTATTTCTCTGGTTCTTCATTTTTTGGAATATTAAATTGCAAGTTTAAAGGTTTATAAGAACTTAAATAATAATTTTAGCTTTGAAGGCTAATAGTTTTGATTAACTTAAAGTATTATATTAACATTAATATGAATGGTATTCCTAAAACTGAGGGAGTTAGAAGTATGATTCTTGTTTTATTATCTTTATTGGAATTATATAATGTTGGAGACTCTGTGATTATAAATGAATAGTATGACACTCGTAAATAATAATATAGTGTGATTAATGATGCCACAATTAAGAATGTTGTAGTTATAATATAATTTGATTTTGCTAATACTAAAATTACTTGTCATTTTGGTAAAAACCCTAATATTGGAGGCAATCCTCCTAAAGATATTAAATTTAAAAATAGTAAGAAATCTGTTATTTTATTTTTTGCTGAAGTTAAAAGTTGAGGTGTGTACATAATTTTATTAATTCCTAAATACACTATAATGGTGAATGAAATTAAAATATATGTTAAAAAATACAAAATGAAGATTTGTTCATCAGTAATTATTGCTGCTATTATTCATCCTATGTGTCCGATAGATGAGTATGCTATTAATTTTCGTAATCTAGTTTGGTTATAACCTCCCACTGAGCCAATAAAAGCCGATAGTAATATAGGTCCTATTAATAGTTTATCAGCTATATTCAAAATTAAAAATAATGGTGCAATTTTTTGTCATGTGATTAAAATTAAGCAGTTTATTCAATTAGAATTATCTATAATTGATGGTAGCCAGAAGTGGAGAGGGGCAGCCCCTAACTTTATTAAAAGTGCTGCTAATAAAATAATTTGTGATAAATTTAAATATGATCATACATAAGCTATAGAAGATAGCAGTACTCCTATCAACAATATTGATGATGCTAGAGCTTGAGTTATAAAATATTTTATTGGTGTATCACTTTTAGAATTGAAAGCCAAAATAGGAATTATTGATATTAGATTTAATTCTAGGCCTATTCAAATTGTAAATCATATAGAAGATGTGACAGCGACTAGTGTCCCTGCAATTAAAGTGAGGGTAAATGTTAACATAATAAGTATTTTAGAAGGATTGAACCTATGAGTGGGGTATGAACCCAATAGCTTTAGAGTTAGCTTATCTTAGTATGATATAGTGTAGGGAGCACGCAAGATTTTGAATCCTGAGGATTAGTTCGACTCTAAATATTGTAAAAAAAGTATAAAATACATAAATTATTTTATCGAAATAATCCTTTAATCAGGCATTTTGTTTTTTCAAAAGTTTCAATATATGAAAGTTTGAATGTAATCAATTTTTACAATCTCGATTAAATTATCTGATTTCAAATAATTAATGACTTATATTTATATTAAACGTTTCCGCGTTTTCCCCAGTGCAATTGTACAGATTTCGGTCATCTTCGAACAAAATTTATGAATTGGCCAAACAGTATTTAATAACATTATATTCGTTCATGGCTCTTCGTTACGAGTGGTTTGATATGTTGCTTACTATATCTTAACATTGTAAACTTCTACAGCGCGTGCCATTGTTCCAATTTCGACTATCTTCGAATTAAATTTATCAATTGGCTAAACAGTATTTAATAACGTTATATTCGTTCATGGCTCATGGTTACGAGTGGTTTGATATGTTGCTTACTATATCTTAACATTGTAAACTTCTACAGCGCGTGCCATTGTTCCGATTTCGAACGTCTTCGACCTAAATTTATCAATTGGCTAAACAGTATTTATTAACGTTATATTCGTTCATGGCTCATGGTTACGAGTTTTTTGATATGTTACTTACTATATCTTAACATGGAAAAATTTCGGGGGGGTATCATAATGGTACAATTAGAGCTTGTGCCACTGTATCAATTTCGAGCATCTTCGAAATCTTCCGTGCCATTTTCCATATCTATCGATTGGTGAAAACAGATTTTTAAAATCTTTCATACTTTCCGAGAGAATCGAGTTACGGTCAGACGGACGGACGGACGGACCGACGGACGGTCGGACAAGGCCAAAGCATAAAGCACCTTTCGGTACTTAATAAACCATTATTGAATGATATAATCAAGTGCCGAAAGGCTAAATGAATATTGCTACATAAACCTTATAGATGAACCATAAACCATGTAGATGAAGTTCTTGTGCAGATGATGTTGATAGGGGAAAACGATATTCTTGAAGTACAGATGAAATTTTGAAGGGTTGATCCAAATTTTTGGGATAAATTTCATATAAAAACGTTTTCGAGAATTTTTTTCTCATCATCAGTTGTTTAAATATTTAAATATTCTCGAAAACGTTTTTATATGAAATTTATCCCAAAAATTTGGATCAACTCTTCAAAATTTCATCTGTACTTCAAGAATATCGTTTTCCCCTATCAACATCATCTGCACAAGAACTTCATCTACATCCTCAATAGACTGGTTTTATTTCTACCATCAACAAATCTTCAATAGACTGCATTCCTTCATCTCCCAAGTTTCTTCAAGATTGGTGACTTTAATTTTAATTTTTGTTTTATTATTTCACGATTTTCCCCATTATAAGCTACCATATGGTACTTTACGTTACCATTAGAGCACGTGCTACTTACCTATTTCCCACTATCATTATTTACTTGTTATATTCACTCATTACACTTTGTTACAAGTTGTTTGAGATATTACATGCCATATTTTAGCATTGAAAGTTCTAACAATACCATACGGTACCTTACGTTACCATTAGAGCACGTGCTACTTAACCATTTCTTACTATCATTATTTACTTGTTATATTCACTCATGACACGTTGTTACGAGTCTTTTGATATATTACATACCATATTTTAGCATTGAAAGTTTCAGTGGTACCATATGGTTCCATACGTTACCATTAGGGCACGTGCTATTTAAAAATATTCACTCACGACACTTTGTTACGATTGTTTGATATATTACATGCCATATTTTAGCATTGAAAGTTCCATTGGTACCATATGGTACTATACGTTAAGATTAAAGCACGTGCTATTTAACCATTTCCCACTATCATTATTCACTTGTTATATTCAAACATGACGCGTTGTTAAAATTTATTTGATACATTACATGCCATATCTTACCATTGAAAGTTCCAACGATACCATATGGCAGTATTATTCACGTGCTAGTAAACCAATTATCACTATCATTATTTACGCGTTATATTCATTCATGGTACATCCTTACACGTACGCGTGCCACTAGACCAATATCTGCCCTCACTAGTTACGATTTATTTTCGTTCATGAGACTTCGTGACGATTTATTTTATCTATTACATGCCATATTTGGTTAGAGGAAATTTTTAAGGGGGTATCGTAATGTTATCATTAGAGCACGTGCCATTAGTGCACGTACCTATTCCGGCTATCTCAGGTTCGTACTTGTTCGTACTCTGTTCCATATTAATGGATTGGTGAAAACAGAATGTGAAAAAGCTAATTCGTTTTCAAGTTACCGTAATAAATAATAAGCTCCCTATGAATAATAAAATTCTTTTGATTTAGAGTCCGTTCTGCCCTTTCATTAATCGTCAATCACTTGTATCCTGCACGCGCACCATCTCTTAAACGTTTAGAGCACGCGGAGAACCGAACCGATATGCTCATTACGCGTTCTCTCCAATGCAATTGTACCGATTTCGGTCATCTTCGAACTAAATATATCAATTGGCTAAGGGGCCGTCCATAATGATGTCACGCTGTGGGGGTGGGGGGTGAGCTGAAAAATTGTAACAGATTGTGACAAGAGGGAGGGAGGGAGTTTACAAATATGTGACATCACATCATACAGAACAAACTGATAAAACAGCTCACAAACTAATAAAAAATAATTATAACACCTAGTGAGGAAAAGTGACATATTGAAACTAAAAGTTACTCAAAAATGAAAGTGACTTCACAACAGACTCCAAGGAGAGTAGTCACGGAGAGTAACCAGTAAGAAGGCATTTCTTACCTTATTTTACCTGAATATTAAATTTTATTTCAAATAAAGATATCATTAGCAGTTTTTAAGAACGACGTCGTTACATTTATTGTTGAGTATAAATTTAATATTTTGTTTTGCAGTGACTACAATTGGTAAAGATAAATTGTTCCAGTCTCTGTTCGAGTCTCAAAAAAGGCATTTCCTGGAAAAAGCAAGGCAAAAGTCCAAGCAGAAGTAATTCAAATTTGGAACAAAATTAAACAAGATGCTGATCTGCCGGCTAAAATATCAGAATTATTATAAACAAATAGTGCGCTAGAAAAGAAGAAAAATGGGACTTTAATGTCTTTCTGGGGGAAAGCAGTGGAAAAATCAGTATCCACATCGACAACACCGACTTCTCCACCTACAAAACCTAAACAAGAATTTGTGCAACAGACAGAAAATTTGCAACAATTATGTACGGAGGCAACTACTAGTAATAATGATTGCTTATCAGTCTCAAAAGCTAGGGTTCAAAGTGAACTCATACAGCAAATTGATTTGATTAATAGTGATTTAATAGGTTTACTAGCAAGAAAGAAAATGGGACAACTATCAGATCAACAGAAGAAAGATTTAAAAGAAAAAGATGCATTTAAGAAAGAATTAGAAAAAAGACTAAAAATGAAAGTAGCTGACCAAATTCGACAGAAAAAATACAGAGATGAAAAGAAACGAAATTTGAAATCATTGTGTGATGAAAATCCCGATTTAAGACTTGCTCTGAAAAAAAGACATGCTCCTGGTCGCCCCAGGACAGAAGTTGATCAACCCGGATTGCTTAAGACAATAATAAATATTGCCATGCATGGCTCAGCTGCTGAGCAGAAAAGACATTCTGACATATACCGAAGCATCAAGACACTTGACGAATTAAAAAAGCAATTAGAAATGGACGGTTTCACTATATTGTGACATATTTTAATATATCACTACATGTTTGGAATAATGTATCCAAACATGTGTTGTTTTCTGATCATTGGAATAGGCGGCATGGAAGATTGACTCCTCATATTTATTTAGTTATTAAAATTTGATTCATTTTGCAAAATTTATTATTGGCAAGGATATTTATTCCGTAAATTGTACTGTTGAAGAATTGTACTTTAGTCAGTCGGTGTTTTAGGCCTCGTTACTGGCCCTTTGTCTTTGTTCTTTTTTTTTGGCGGGAAAATTTTGTTGATAAGGTGCGGGTCAAACGAAAGGTGTGCGACGACTATGTGTAGGAAACCCAGCGACCATGAGGAAACAGAGCCTGTGAAGCACCTGGCGACGGCGGAGATGGCAACTGCGGCTCCCAAGGTTGCAAGTAGGAACCACCGACTGTCCACCATCACGAAGTGAATCGGCGGGAGGCCGCGCTGGCCGTGGGATTCGTGGGCACGCCGTGGCGGCATAGCGGCGTAGCGAATTGGTAGCCAGGCGAGCCAAGCAACGTGGAGCGGACAACGGCGGCAGCGGTGGAGAACATGGAC
>JAHWFO010019668.1:165528-194411 GCA_023313115.1 Rhysida immarginata | reverse complement strand
CTTAACAATCAATAACGGTTCGCTCTAAATTATTGGTCAAGAAAGCGATTCGCGAGTCGCAGTCCGCCCTAGTACTGGTTACAAGCGAAGGACTTGTGTTTCTTTTGTATTGCAAGTGCGCATTAGGCATTCAAATTATTAATTCTCTTTTCTCCTTTCGCAGGCTCTTGTCATTGTCAATTATTTCATTGCCCACTATTCTAAGATAGTTGAAGACTTTATTTAGTCTATAGGACTTTAACCAAAATTCCCGGACATTAATTTACATTTTCTGGACTTAATCGTGTTTCTCGTAACTGTGTGGACTATTGGAACTGTGTACAAGTGTGTACAACACGTTCCAGTAATACTAAATGTGGAATTCATTTGTTATTCCCAAGTATTGTATTTATTTGTGTGTATAACATCACATCAATTATCGAGTACGCTATTTTTGGATGATTAATATTTATCGATTGGAATTAATAGATAGGCCTAAGTGTTGCCTTATAGAAATAATTGTTGGTAGAGCATAATCTGTTTATATATTAGTTGTTGTTGTGCTTTATTATAGATATCGGTTATCAATTATTGCTTAATTAATAAGCTGACATACTCAGAGTTAAGATTATTTATATATAGTTATTATCCTACTTTGTTGTAGGGCGTATTCAGAATTTATCAATTGTTGATTTGTCTCTTTGTAAATATGTAAGTTCATTTATTGCATATATTGTAAGCTCTTAGATTTAGCGCTAAGCTTATTTCAGTTTATTTGTTGCCCTACATTTTTGCATTTACCAATTGAGTATCTGTATCTGCTATTGTTTGTGTCTTGCGTTATTTTCACTATTGTATTTATTTCTTGTGTTTTTCTTATACAAACGAATTTATTGAATGATTAAAAGTTTTCGTACGTTCTTAAATCGTAGTGCTTTGACTTAGTGTCCCGTTATTTAGTTAGAACCCTAGCAAAGCTTCCACTGTGCAATTTGGCACGTGACACAAACTCCGGTTGCCGAGACGTTATTATGTCTGAACTTGACAGACGTCTCCGAAACATTAATCCGTTCGCCGAAGCATACATCATGATGAAGGAAATAGTGGAAACTCATGTGGATAACTGGCGATCGACAGCTTGACCTACGTCGATACAACCTTCAACAGCAAATGAAATAGCTGCAACATTTACTGGCACAGATGGGGAGCGACCGTTCAATAGAGATATATGTATGCACTATCGGTCGGGTCGCTTACAGCATATAAACATTACTAGCCCGAATCTCGATCCTATGACATACCCACTCCTATTTCCTAATGGAGATCCTGGCTGGCAGAAGGGCCTACATCGAGTGGGAGGTGTAAAGAGACAGAGTATATCTATGATGGAGTATTACTCCTACAGAATTCAGGAAAGGACATCACAGTTTAACCCGATCTTACATTCCGGAAAACTAACACAACAATATATAGTCGACGCGTACGTAAAGGTTGAGGCATCTAGACTTGATTACATACGACAGAACCAGAAAAATTTAAGAGTGCATTTGTATCAAGGTTTAATGGATTTTTTAAGCACGCACGCTGAGCAGGCAGGATTTCGTGCGGGTAAAATATGCATTCTTTCTTACTCTTTCATGGGTGGCAAAAGAAGTATGCAACAACGATACCAAGATGCAAATGTCCATAGTTGGTAAATATTTATCACTTTTACGTGTAACCGTAGATTGAAAGAAATATTACAAAACCTTCAGCCTTATGAACAAGCAACAGATAGATCGGATTTAGTTGCCACAGTTTTCTATAGGAAGTTAAAAGAGCTTATGAAAGACATCGTTCAAAAACAAATTTTCGGGAAGTCATGGGCTTCGTGACAGTGATTGAGTTTCAGAAACGCGGGTTGCCCCACTGTCATATGCTTTTCATACTGACATACGAGTGAGTAGTGCATTCAAGTTCAGAGGATATCGACAGAGTGGTAAGCGCAGATATACCTGGCGTCGAAAGAGATCAGCATTTATATGATATCGTGAAGTCAACAATGATACATGGGCCATGTGGTCTGCTGAATCCTATAGGCCATACATATATCTCTATTGAACGGTCGCTCCCCATCTGTGCCAGTAAATGTTGCAGCTATTTCATTTGCTGTTGAAGGTTGTATCGACGTAGGTCAAGCTGTCGATCGCCAGTTATCCTAATGATACAAGTGCAATAAAGTTTCCTAAAAAATTTTCTGACACCACACGTGTCAATATCGATGGATATCCGCAGTATCATCGACCTGATAACAACAGAACAGTTCAAGTACGCGAAGCTGACCTTGCTAGCAGATGGGTTGTTCCCTATAATGCAGATTTGCTAAAAAAGTATAATGCTCATATTAACGTTGAGATTTGTTCTTCTGTTAAAAGTGTTAAGTATATATTTAAGTACATATATAAAGACCATTACGCTGCCATGATCTCAGTTGTAGAAAACCGAGCACAGCAGATGGATTGGGATGAAATAACAGCTTACCTAGATTCCCGATATGTTGGAGCACCGGAAGCTATGTGGCGACTACGGGATTACCCCATGCATGACCATTCTCAGACTAGCAGTTCATTTGCCAGGAAACCAGGCTGTATGTTTTCATGCTGGTGAGGAGAGAGAAGCCTTAGAAAGAACAGCAAGCAGGAAAACTACGCTTACTGCATGGTTTGATTTAAATCGCGTGGACAGTCAAGCTAGATATTTCTTATATATCGAGATTCCTGAGCATTATGTCTTTCAAAAAGATAAAGGGTTGTGGACATTCCGCAAGAGTGGATTCGAAAAAATTATATGCCGTATGTACGCCGTGAGCCCCGCAGACAATGAGAGATACAGTTTGAGACTTTTATTACTTCACATACGAGGTGCTGTAGCTTTGAGTCTTTGCGAACAGTGCAAGGGGTTGTTCATGGTACATTCACTGACGCCGCAAGAGCACTAAATCTGTTAAACAATGAAGATCAATGGGAACAAGCTTTAGATGAAGCATTACTATTTCAAATGCCACGGCAATTAAGAGATTTGTTTGTTACAATAATTTCTTTCTCGTGTTGTTGCAATTCCGTGCATCTTTGAAATAAGTACGAAAACAACCTCTGCGAGGATTACTTGCGGAATAATTCACGCAATGTCGCAGAAAAAACACCTTGCGAGACATCGACAATGGATTATCAAGTTTAGGATGATCATACACAGAATTCGGTTTGCCACAACATTCTCTCGGAAACGTGCCATGGGATACGGAACGTGAACGCCAACAACTCCTGTATCTAGAGTCCAGTCTTAACGAGCAGCAACTGTGTGCATTCCATGCATTTATAAACAGCATACAAAATCCCATCACTTCACATAACCAATACTTCTTATCAGGAGATGGAGGAAGAGGAAAAACCTACCTCTACCGTTGTCTGATATCGTATGCCAGAAGTTTGGGACGAGATGTTATTTGCGTAGCTCCAACAGGCTTGGCCCAACAGGCTTGCGTAGCTCTAACAGGCTTGGTCCAACAGGCTTGCCCAATGGGTCCACTATGCATTCTGCATTCAAGCTGCCTCTTGACATTAACGAGAACACCGTATCTTCAATAAGACAAGGCTCAGAGACGTGGAAAGCATTGACGAGAACAGCACTTATCACATGGGATGAGATCTCAATGTGTCACCGCTATATCTTCGATTACAGAAGTTTACGTGACTTGCTTCACAGCACGAAACCTTTCGGTGGAATACCAATTGTATTCAGTGGAGATTTTCCTCAACAGCCTCCCGTGGTTCCCCATTCCAGTCGCGTGGAAACAATAGAGGCATCCGTTAAGTCTTTACCTGTTTGGAAACAATTTAGGAAAATCACACTCACCATCAACATGAGAGTGAATCGTGACGAAAAAGATTTCTGTGATTGGCTCCTTAAGATAGGAGAAGGACTTGGAAATGATGGGAAACATTCGAATTATGTTAAAATTCCAGAAACAACCGTCGGCCAGGTGGCAGAGAGGGCTAGGCTTTCTAGTTCTCGAGTCCATCTGGTCGTGCGTTCGAATCCCGCCGTGGACGTGGATATTTGTGTTTGTCCCGGGCTGCGTACAGATAAAACTTGTATAAACGGCGCAAAATGACCTTAGTAGTCGACGCCAAAAATTCGAATAAACCAACCAACCAACCAGAAACAACCATATCTCACAACGTCATTGAGACGTTTTCGGAGGCATTAGCACAATGTTAGCTGTAAGAGCGATTTTGTGCCCAAAGAATGAGGACACCTTAAAAGTAAACAACGAAATTTTACGAATGGTTCCTGGTGAACAAACGTAACTCTGCCTAGGAGGTCTGTAACTCTAGTAAACCTAAATGCAAAGAAAGGTCTCTGTAACGGTACAAGGCTGATCGTCAAACGCACACCAAAAAACGTTCTGGATTGTGAAATCCTAACTGGATCCTTTAAGGGTGACCGGGTGTTTCTCCCAAGATTGAGGTTAGATGCACATGACGCTGATATTCCCTTTACATTACGGCGGAGACAATTTCCAATTCGCTGAGCATACTGTATGACTATCACAAAATCACAAGGACAAAAAATTCATAAAGTTGGAGTTCACTTACCAACTTCAGTTTTCACCCACGGACAATTATACACTGCCTTTTCACGAGTAACATCAAAAAGCGGATTAAAAGTCAACGTACTACACAGAACATTACTTCTGAAGATACAACGGTGTATGGTGCAAATTGTATTTTCTAACAATTATTTCAGATGTAGGTATACCATTCAACTGCATTGTTCATGACTTATATATCTGATTTGATGTTATCACATATGTTGCGTTGCGAAGTTCATGTTTCCAACTTTTCTTGGCTTTCCAGGTAATAGAATTTTGCAATATTGTTCATATTTAATGACTCTATGGGCGGGTGAGGGCGATGCAAAATTTAAATATCGCGAATCTTTCACAAACCTGATTCGCAATATTTCTGTATTATCAGTATTATTATATAATTAGATTATTGTATAATTAGAAAAATAAATAATATCCAGTCATTAATGTTATGACCATTTAGTGTGATGTCAGATAATCTTATTATCATCAGGTGAGTTATGGAGGAAGCGCGTGTTCGCAGACTCTTGCAGTACTAAGCCTTGACCAGGAAAAGGCTTTTGATGAAGTGAACCACGATTTCCTTTTTCAAGTGTTTCACAATCTTCAGCTTCGGTTATTTGCTACGATTATCTCCGCACTGTATGCTCCGGCCACATCTTGTATGGCGATTAATGGTTCCATTTCGTCCACCTTCGAACTTTTAAAAGGTGTGAGGCTGTGGTGTCCGTTATCTCCCCTCCTGTACATTTTTTTATTTAGAAGCATATAAAAAATGTATTCCGAAGTATTCGAACCCACAATATCAAGATTGTTGAACACGCTATGTAACCAACGCGCCAAAGTAGCACTGCAAAAATGTAAGTAACTTTTTTTATTATAAATTAACGCAAGAATAAATATCTAATGAACTGGCCTCTTGTTGCATAAACTTTGCCTCGTACTACTCGTACATTACTATTTCGCGCATATTGTTGGTCCAATGAAAACTCTTAAAAAGCGTTACAGATTCTTTGCATGATTGTATGGTAGGATTAATTACCATTTTTTATTTAAGGTTAATTACATAAACATACCAGATAATTTCAAATTAAGTGTGAATCTACAGAGAAACTGTCTAATTTTGCAGTGGAAGAATTTGACTAGAAAATTGTATGTCAAACGATCAAATCTGTAAGGCCAACAGTCAGTTAGAATATCGTATAGCTAAATGACTTTAATGGTTATGCACTTCAAAAAGCTCCATCTAATAGAGAATTCGATAAAAAGAAACAAAAATCAGATTAAGACTAAATATCTTATCACGTAAAAGATCTCTATATCTTCAAACACTTCACTCCAAAGTTCCTATATGTATTAAGTAAAATCACATCAATATTCGAAGAATCAAATCAATACAAATAAAAATCTTAATTAAACAATCAACCCCAATAGGCAAAATGGTTGAGTCCAGATACAAAATTCAATTAAGATTTAACGGATGTAGTCAAAACTGAAATTACTGTAGAGTAAATTTAGAGTCTAAATTCCCAATTAAAGAAGAATAAAATACCCATGAAGCACATACGTACATATATTCATATTCAAAACTTAGCGATTGTATTAATGTTAAGTGTTCGTAATAAAGATTTTGCTAAGAAGCACATCAAACAGCCTTAGTTATAAATCAACGAACATAAATATATCCTTTTTCTTAATAGAAGAAACACTCCAATCCTTCCGATAAAATTCCTTTCATCTCTCTTAAACGCATTGCTTCTTACTCTGATTCCGGCTCTGCGTATTGCTCCAAAATTCCATGTGCAAACTGGTTAATGAATTGAAATTCTTGTCCATAAGAAGACTGTAGGTCCCGGTAACTTGTTTAACTCATATTTTTCATATTCTTTTATTTTACAAGGACTTGCCTTCAACGTATCAGCAATAGGCCTTCATGAAATAGGTCCTTCACCTTCAGCAGCAATTTCATTCGTTTTCTGCTCATAGAAAATATGATGTAACGTAAAACTTTCCCTGTAGCTCCGTGTCCCCTTTTGGTAACGGACATCTTTCCTTGCTACCTTCCGTCCTCGATTCCAACCGTCTTCTGCCGTTCTTCTCTCATCCTTCTCCCCCTCTACGTTTTCCAATTTCCTACACGCAACTTCCTTTTCTCCTTTCCGTCTTCGTCAATATCCTTGTTACGCATTTTTTCGTCACTGGAGAATTCACTTGCGTATAATACACGCGTTCTCCAGCGACGTTTAAAACCAGATCTTAACTATAGTTTGAAACTCGTCCAAAGAGGACCAGCGAGCCGCCATGCAAGTCCTAATGACAAAGAATGCAAAACTGGACATTCATCGAAGAATGGTCGCTGTATACGGAGAGAATAGCGTTTCGAAGACGGTTGTGACGGACTGGTCCCGAATGTTCATTTTCTCACAGCCTGGAGTTTTCCACTTGTGACTTTCAAGGTAAAACGATTCAACACCGATGAGGAAACCAAAAGCATTTACGGAATGATCAAAGAGCAACCTACACATTTTTTTTTCGCGGACAGTATTTCCAGTCCCATCAAACCGTGGGATGCTTTCTTAAACGTCATGGGTGACTTCTTTTAATAAACGTGGGTACAATATTATTCATTAAATATTACTCTTTCTTTTTGCTGTGTTTCCTGTTCCCTGCCTTCTTCTTGCAACACTACTTGACTCAAACGGGTTTCATTTGAACACGACTCGTAATTTTGGGCACTATTGTAAAATATTCAAAAATAAAAAGTCTTTTTGAGCAATAATAGAGTAGCTTAAAGGCTGGTTTCCATTCTGACAAGTTCCAGGCACATGTTGTGCGTAATTGTTCTACTGTTTCCAATTTCCTGTGCTTTCTAGTTGCCAGTTTTCCTGCGAGATACAGTTTTTGCCAGTTTACTGTGTGGAGTGATTTGGTGTTCAAATATGGACAACGTGTGCCACAGTCGCTTGGCACATTTCTGTCCCCGGCACTTGTGCCGCGACATGATGCAGACAGTTTCCATTTCAACAAATTTCGGGAACATATACTAGCACATGACGCACATGTTGCGGGATAAATTTGTAGTAATGGAAACCAGCCTTAAGCAGTGCACTTTTAAGTAATGATTTTATAATGAAACACAACGTTTCACCTAGCATACAATAGCTAATCAATAAGATATTCTAGGAAAAAAATACTACTAGAGTAATAACAGTAATAGATTTTTTAAGAATAGAATCGCTTGGTTTATGTGCTTACTTTCTTTACCCTTTTCAATGAAGCTTGTTTCATACATAAATCAAGTTTCATTTCATACATAGTGTAGGATTCATACTCCTAATATTTTTATTTCTGTAAAAATTAAAATGCATTTTTTACTAGAAACCTGAACCGTTTTTAATTAATGTCAGATTGTGAATCTTTTCTCACAAATTAAAGTAATTAATTCCTTCTTTTAAGATTCTCTTTTCATCGAAAATGCTTATTAGAAGAATTAATAATTATGAAATTTATTTGAAAAGTTAGTGAGGAGAGTAATTTTGATGCAAAATAAAAAAAATGTTTCCTAAACAATAAATTTCTTTGAATGTTTGCTTGCAGGTTGAGATGCTTAAGTTTCTGAATTAAAGTTAGTCATTAATCACTGACGTCGTAGCTCTAATTTTAACTGATTGCTAGAGCTCAGCAAAAATAAACGAGGTAGATATCCAAAATGAATGAAGACAAATCGCACGCTTCAAAATCAGGCGGCGTTCCAATGGCTTGCGAAGAGCAATAAAAATTAAAGTCGAGTGTATTTTAAAAGTGAGAGAACGACTGAAAAGTTTCAATATTTTTTTCAGAAACAACTGTATTATAAATATCTTTTTGAAATTTGTATCAAATTCAACATTTAGATTTTATTATGCGTTTTCTGGCAAAAATATAGAAAATAAGTATAAAATGTGATTAATTGTCGTATTAACTTAAAATTACGAAAATAACACATATTTAAGCAAAAGTAAAGCATCTCTCTTTAACTTGGCGATTTGTTTTTATAAAATTTAATTCTTTGATAAACTTATTAATATATCAGACGGCTTATTTACAAATAATTTATAAAAACGTAAGTATATGTTTATTAATGTTATACATGTATATTAAATTATTCGAATTTTATTTCAGAAAGGTTTTCAATTCTTCTTCTGCATATAAAATTTTATTCATTACTTTAAGCTTCTTATTCTGTTGACGGGTACTACTTTAGTCTGTACTTTAAAATTTAAGTTACACTGTTTCTTAGCAGTAAAGTGTACTAAGATGCAGAAGATCCACTGAAAGATTCAACTCTTATCTGAAAGATGAGTTGGTCCATGAAGCTCCAGATCCACTGAAAACTTCGCCTCCTCTCCGACACCGAATCGGCATCTTTAAAGCGTGTTATTTTTATTATCTGTTTTGACAATATTCATAGCTGGAATTGGGGCAAATTATTGCTTTCTAACTCAATTAGGATTAATAATTAGGTTAGTAAATTATTAGGTTTAGTAAATTTTTTTCGTTTGGTACGTGTATTTTTCTTTGACTCCGTGGGAGGAAACAATAGTGAAAAGTAAATAGTGATCTGGTTTGACCCCCGTGGAAAGAAATGACAGTGGAGGATACAAATGGCAGTCTGAATGCACCACCATACAATAATCATTACCTTTTGCAAGGGATGTTGACTTCGTATTCTTTCTGGTATTTCTCTTATTCCCAACTATTAAGCAGAATGTGTACGAACATCGTATAATATCCTCTTTTCGTCAACAGTGACAGTATGTTGCAAAATTCTTTTCCGCTTGCTTTCTTGGAAAAGAGATAATTCTTCCAAAGCGCACTTCAAATCGCTTTTGATCGGCGAGTTCGGGTGATATCCACTTATCGACTTTTCTTGAAGTCCGAGAGGTCAGAGATGTCCCTCAGTGGATTCTCCCCCAACCAGATATAAATTACAACTTATTCGCTGGGGAAAAATCAAATTTTATAGAAGCTGAAATTATCGCACTTTTTAAGGTGTTTTTAGACATCTTTCCTGATTGCTTCCACATAATTACAGATGGGTCCAAATCAGAGGAAGGAGTTGGCTGTGCGTTCCTTATAGATAACATTGTATTTTCTTATCATTTGCCAAACGAGTTCTCCATCTTCTCAGCGGAATTGGTAGCGATAGCCAAAGCGTTAGAGTTAACTTTTAATTATCCAAATTCCAATTTTTGGATTTTCTCCGATTCCCTGAGCGCCTTGCAATCTTTGGAGTCATTCAATACAGACAATCCTTTTGTTCTAAGAATCCAGAAATATCTTTATTACCTGGATCTCCAAGGTACCAGAATATACACAATGTATTTTGTTTGGATCCCTAGCCATATGGGTATCCAGCAAAATGAACGGGTCGACAAGGCGGCAAAAGACGCTATTACACACTTGCCTATCTCGGAGCTACTCTCAATCCCCGAACATTTGTTCCCGGTCATCTACAAGAAACTCTTATCTTAACCCAGCGAATAAATTATATGAAATAAAGCGTGACATCACACCGTGGTCCTTACTTTGTCTAATACCCTGTTCGCACTGCACTTCAATCACGGTTAAGTAACCACGGTTACTAAACCGCGGTTAGCTAATCAAGCACTTTCCGTCCGCACTGCATCCAAGCGAAATCACGGTTACCAAATATTCGTAATGCATTTTGGGAAAACTTGCAAAGAATAAACATGGCTACGAATCGCTTGTTTCTTCTGATGATGCTTCAAGTTCGACGAATGTTATTGTTAAATGCCGAAATAAGCCTATGCAGAAACCGAATAGAAATCATTAGAAGAAAACGCAGATTATTGCTGAAGCAAATAGATGGAAGCGATGACGTTATGATACAGCTTCTGGCAATGCTACAGGCTTCGAAAGCAGTAAATCAGATTTTGGATTCTGCCAAAATCGGCGACTTGGGTGTGATGTAATAGTGCCAAATATGTCAAACGAAGTGTGGAAAGCAAATTTTCGGTAAGTTTACTTAAACCTGATTAAGACCAGTAAATGTGAAAAATAGTCTTACGGTGTTTATGTATTTTTCTATTCATAGTGTTTCTAAGCAAACTTTTTCCCGCATATGTGACACAGTGAGACCTTACTTTGGGAGAAGTGATACTCCTCTACGAAAATGTGTGCCTCTTGGAAAACGTGTAGCAATGTGTCTGTATACTCTATCTTCGTCCGGTGAAATGCGAACTGTTGCTCATTTGTTTGGTGTTGGAAAAACTACGTTATGTGATGCATTTCATGAATTTTGTCATCATGTAGTAGAACATCTCATGCATGAATACATTATATTTCCCACTAGTGCTTCACAAATTCAGAATGCTATTGATGGATTTTTGAATGATTGGCAGTTCCCACAAGCATATGGTGCATTAGATGGCTGTCATATTAAAGTTTCACCTCCAAAGGAATTTGCTGTAGATTACTATTGTTATAAACAATTTTATAGTATTGTTTTACTAGCTGTGTGCGATCATGCATACAGATTAACATATAATTAATGTTGGTTCTCCGGGGAAAAATAATCATGCATCAACTTTCAATAATTCTAGCTTACCTAAATTGCTACAGTCAAATGTAATATGTTCTTCATCGGTTGATATTTATGGTGTTAATGTTGGACCTCTAATACTGGCAGATTCAGCTTTTCCTTTATTGCCTAATTTGATGAAACCTTTCCCTGATGGACCTTCTCTGGATCAAAACAAAAGAAAGTTTAATTTTCATTTATCTCGTTTGTGCACGGCGAATGATTGAAAATGCTTTTGGCAGACTGAAAGCACGATTTCGAGGGTTGTCAAAAGGTTTGGAATATGACATTAACAACGTACCGCGTATCATTCAAGCAAGCTGCACTTTACATAACATGTGTGAAATGTTGGGTGATGATTGTGAACGAGAATGGTTAAACGAAATTGAATTAAAGGAAAGCCGTATCAGTTTAACCATTCTCGTTCATAATCATCACCCAACACTTCACCCACTCTCGTTCACTTCATACACTTATTACTTGGAAAAGGAGAACATGCAACATCAGGAAAAACAACACGTGAGGCTTTAATACAATACTTTGTAACTCTAGAATAAAATTTATTTTTAAATAAAATACATTTCAAAATAAAACACTGTTTGATGTGTAAATCTTTTAAGAGGTTAATTACATTTGGTAAACAGTTTTTGATGATAAAATAGACTAAATCAAGTTTACAAAATGACTTTTTATAAAAAAAATATAAAAGTAAAAAATAAACTGAATTAGTACAAAAAAGGAGTGTAGATTGTAATTATACAAAGACTGAAACGGATAGTTCTTTAACCACAACAATTTAACAGGACGGAGCAAAACGAAATAAAATTACATAATAAAAGCTGAAAATAACAAAATATAAAATAACTGAAAATAAAAAGTTTTATTTTATAGATTGTTATTTTTAGCTTTTATTATGAAATTTTATTTCATTTTGCTCTCTTGTTAAGTTGTTGTGATGAAAGAGCTGTATGTTTCAATCTTTGTATTTTCATTGATATTCGTGTGTTCCTCTTAAAATAACAACTTAAGTAATTAACTATTGATTTATAGAGTGGTAAACATTATATGAAGAGTCACCAGGTTTTTTTTTATACATATATAACACAAAGAGTTTTCATTGCTGTTGACACTATTGAGTAAATTATTAAGTAAATAAATTAAATATAAATAAAATAAACAGTGTTCAACATCAATAAAAACTATTTGCAAAAAATTGTATGTATCAACGAAGAAAATCCGATTACCAATTAGCTCAAGAACAACAGAACAGAATTCTAACGAAGAAAAAAAACTACCTGAGATTCAATATAAAAAAAAAGGTTAGCATCATAAAAATAATATCGCCAAGAATAAAGCCAAGATAACATAAAAAACTGGTGACTCTTAATTTAATGAATACTAATTTTATGTTCTCAAGTTGTTATTATTTAAAGAAAAATAAGCAAATATCAATAAAAAATTAAAACGTATTTATTTAAGTACTGTTTTTTGAGATACTCTCTGAACAGGGAAACTAATTCTTTCCCAACTTCTACATTTTCTTTCTGCAACTGCGTTTGCTCTTGCATTAGCTGAAGAACCATCTCATCTGTCTTTTTAATTTCCTCCAGAGTTTCTTTTCTCTGTTCTAACACAGCAGTTAGAATATCTTGAGAAGGGCTCGCTCTTTTTCTTCTTCTGGATGTTGCTCCTGCTCCTGTTGTTCCGGAACTACTGCTATTACTCAGATTTGAAGAGTTTAGCGGAGTTTCTGGGACTTCAAAATTCACTAGACTGGATTCGTCTTCTACAACACTGCAGCAACTATCCTAAAATTAAAATGTTTCACAGCCTTTAATCATTCTACAGTTTATACAATTATACTTTCAAGAAAAGTAATATATATTTACCTGAACCAATACTTGCATACTCTCCTGTGCCAGATCATTATTTTCAGACGGAAAAGTGCCAAGAATCTCGTGAACGAGGATGTAGTATGGCCATTTAGGTGGACTTCACCCACTTGTCTGTTTACTTTTTTCTTTCCTGCCCAAATTAAACAAGAAGTGTTTCGATTGAATTCGACCCAAGAAACAAGGAACAAGATACAAGCTGTTGTGAAAAATCCTTCTCAGAAAAGATTTTAAGTCAAAATTATAATTATTATATTGAGTCAAGAATTAAACCCAAAATCTGTCAGCATTTGTTGATTTTAAAATCAAAATCTCTAATTTATATACTTAAAATAAAATCCCGAACTACAATAGCTATTTAAAATCACCAAAATCTATTTTAAAGGTACACACATAAAATAGATACAGTTTTTCGTAATCATAATAATTTTTTTTTATGTCGCTCCAAGTTTTTTCAAAGTTATAATCCCAAAATATGTATCGGAGTTATTATTTATCCTCCTGTACTAAATAGTCACCAAGCGAATAATTTTCCCCTAAAACCTCAACATTTTAAATATAAAATACATTTAAAAATAATTTTGGTTTAGAAATTACAAGCGGAGATTTTAAAATTGTAATTGTTCTATTAATCCCAAAAATGCCTACCTGTATTGCCTGCTTAGATTTTCAATTTTGTTCTTCACTCCATGTGTGCTACGATGGATGCCGTGATCTTGTAGTAAAACGGTCGATATGTGCTCGAATACGTGGCGGTTGCGCTTAGCCTTTCGCAGGTCTGAAATATTTTCTTCATCAGACCACTCGCTGCTTCGCTTTCGCTTCGCCGCCATGTTTTATTTTCCTGTTTGCGGATGCTAATCGGGATATGACTTCACTACCGTGTTTCCGAAACACGGTTAGTTAACCGACTCTTAACCGAGCTGTAAACGCGGTTAGGTAACCGAAACCGGCCGCACAGTTCTGCTTGACTGTGATCAAGAGTTAACCGCGGTTACTTAACCGTCATTAAGGTGCAGTGCCCACAGTGTATAACAAACAGGCGAGAAGATGTTGTTCTTACTCGGCTTAGGATTGGTCACAGCGGTCTCACTCACGGCCATTTATTAAAAAAAAGACTGTTAATGCTGACTGTTAAACTTATTCTTATACAGTGCCCTTTACACACTAATTTACGACGCTCATTAGGGCAGAATTATTCACTAGATTTCTTATTGGGGAACAACCCTATGATTTTTAAAAAAGTGTTTCTATTTTTAAAAATTATTCACGTTTTTAAATTCATATAGTCATCCTTTTATTGCTTTTGCATTGTATATATCTGACAGTAGTAAGACACCACTCCTGGCGGAAAGGGGGGGAGGCGCGTGCAACCCTTTTCTAGGTGTTCAAAGGGTTAAAAGGTGCTAGAGGGTTAATTTTCCATCGATTTTTGATTATTTTTGACGTATTTTAATGGGTATGAATTGATTTTATTGAATATTAATGAGTATTGATTGATTTTATTGACGGGTATTGACATGTGTTACATACCAAGTACCCAAAGAGTTGGTTGGAATTTCATTCCTTGTGACCAAAGGGTTGGTTGGTATCCAAAGGGGTTGACAGGTTTTTGATGGATTGTGGGTGTGGTTAATGATGGATAGGTTTTTGTTGCATTCGGCCCAGGTAACCAAAAAAGGGTTATCAATCGAAATTTGGGTAGGGGGTGGTTAAAAAAATCTGGCCCGTCACATTCGTTTTTTACCTAATTACTAATTTTCTATTGTGTTTAGAATCACCGGACTTTTTTATTTTTTTCGTTAAATACTCTTCCTAATTAACATTATTGATTATTGGTGCTCAGGTTTGTGTTTTCACTGTTTTTTATTTCGCACCTTCTATTTACCTTCCTTTTAAATACTCATGTTTGCATCCATTGCTTTTTATATATTTACCAGACATGGAAAAAGTCGATTTTCAACCTGAAAACCCTGCAGGGTTTGGTGGTGTTCATGGTTTAGCTATACAAGCAAACCAGTCAGAAAAAGAAACACGTGATTGGTTAAGTGGTGTTCCACCTTATACGTTACATAAACCTATTAGACATCGCTACCCTCGTAATCGCATGCGTGTTTTTGCACCGTATGATCAATTTCAAGTAGATTTAGTAGACCTAAGCAGTTTGTCAAAGCAGAATGATGGTTATAAATTTCTTCTCACATGCATCGATGTGTTCTCGCGTTTTGCATGGGTTGTGCCTTTAAAATCCAAGACGGGTCCCGAGCTTCAAAAAGCTTTTCAAAAAATCTTTACAGAAGGGCAGGTTCCTCTAAACATTATTAGTGATAAAGGTAAAGAATTTCTAAATAAACACGTTCATGATTATTTTAGACGACTTAATATTATATTCTTTGCGACAGAGTCGGATTTAAAAACAGCACCGGTTAAGCGTTTTAACCGTACCTTAAAGGGGCGAATGTTTAGGTTTTTCACTTACTCCAACAAACATTGTTACATCGACGTCTAACCTGCTCTTCTTGAAAGCTATAACAATCGTGTTCACAGATCTTTAGGTATTTCACCAGTTGATGTGAATGCTCGTAATGCATCGTCCTTGTGGCATCGTCCTTGTCTTTATTACAATTCGGCACCCCATACGACACCGAAATTAAAAATTGGTGACTTAGTACGCATTTCAAGAGTTAAAAATATATTTGAGAAAGGTTATTTACCGAATTGGACAGAGGAAGTGTTTTCTGTGTCAAAATTATACTGCGAAAACCTGTAGTGTATAAAATTAAAGATTATAATGGCGATGAGATTGCAGGTGTGTTTTACAAGCAAGAACTACAACGAGTGAAAAACCCTTAAGTTTTTGTTGCCGAAAGGATATTAAGATGGAGAACGAGAGGGGGTATGTGAGAGGCACTCGTTAAATGGCGAAATTACCCCGACACAATGAATAGTTGGGTACGCGAAAATGATCTCTTAAACCTATGACAAGCTGTTGCACTCATCAGTCGCGCAGTTGATTATGTCAACATGTACGAAGAGTCCGATTTCTATGTTACATTTCCGTCCAATACGCAATCGGGCGTTGGAAAACATGCTAATACAACAGCTCACTTTTTCACCTGGTTACCACGCACACTACAATTCAAAGGTCAGTGGGAAGTCGGTTTGACTGAAGTTCATTTCCCAGCATTTTTCAAGAACATTACAGTTGTTAATAACAGAGGTATTCAGAATTTTATCATAGGTATTCAGAATTTTATGATTGAGAAGCAATTAACGCTTAAGATTGCTAAACCCGTCGATTCACCCACTCTTAAAGAGTTTGCACACCGAGTGGATACAGCGTTACAAGCCTATTTGAAGGATATTGTATTTTTCCACGAACGAGATGTCAGCAACTATGTCATCTTGAGTTACCTCCTAATACGCAAATTCGTTTCACCACAAGAGCGTTCTGTCAGTTCTTTAATTTAAAACCAGACCAGTTCCTGGAAGGGCGTGTATTACTCGTTCCTGATTTTGCCAAACCGTTCGAATGGTTTTTCTGAAATTTCTGCTGTGTTAAAGTTCCCAGAGATCGCACATAGGTTCCAACACGTTGTTGATATAAAGACTATCCAAATCCAAAATACAGAGGCCCTTCTTGATTTTTTACAAGTTCAATTAGGACTGTATGGAATTGAGGTCACCTTGGATAATGTTTTTTTTTAGTATTCTTTGGTTACACAAGTCGGTACATTGAATTCCCATTTCTGTCGAATATCGGATCTGTCCCTGTACAGTTCCTGAATAAGAAATTTAAAATACCTACGGAAATTCCGTTAAATGCTGTTCATGATGGTTTCATGAATATTGCTGTATACGATCCAGAAGATTGGCCTCGTACTAGTGAATTAAAAATTCCAGAGGGGTATTACGATAAACGTAGTGACGTTGTGAACGCGTTAGTGAATTCGATACCATTGGAAGAAAAGCCCTTTTACAACATTAATCTCAAGTATAACAAATGTTTTCACTTCCGATGTAAAGAGAAACATTACATCAGTTTTAGTGAGAGTTTGTGCTATACTTTAAGTTTAAATGCCGACCAATTCAACGTCGCACTAACGCAAGGTGAGGGTTTGATTCCTATAGATCTCACAAGAGGTATCCATAGCTATTATCTATATAGCGATATAATTAAGCTTCAACTCGTCGGTGATACTTTTGCATCGCTCCTACGGATTATTCCCGTTTCACATGCTACACGCGAAATGGTTTATCAAACTTTCCCTACACCTGATTACTATCCATTAAGCAAAAAAGTCTTTGATACGATTGAAATCGCAGTGCATTCAGATCACGGGGATCTGTTAGCGTTTTTAGCTGGCAAAACGGTTGTAAAATTACATTTCCATCAGAAGTAGTTGTAGAGCTCAGACGCTTCTGTCTTTCTCTCTCCTTCACAATGCATGTTCCATATCATCCGAGCCAAGAGGCTATTTCACGTTATTTTTTAAGTCAGAAAGGCCGAGGGATATCTGTATTCAAAGGGACAGCGTTTCAACGTGGTAGTGGGTTAGGATCTGTATTCACAAATCTTTTCCGGCTTGCGACGCCATTACTAAAGACAGCTGGTAAAATTCTTGGTAAGCACGCTATAAAAGGTGGTGCTTCAGTCTTAAATTATGTGATGCATGGTCAAAATCTCAGACATTCGTTAGCTTTACACATGAGAGCAGCAGTTGGCAGTACTTTACAGGAAATGGGTTCCAGGATTCAGAAAGGTAGAGGCAGATGTCGGGTTAAAAGAAGACATTTTTCAATTGCTGCTCATTCATCAGGCAAAAGACCGAGAGTTCACAGTCTGGACGCATACCTGCTGAGCAAAAACAGTAGAAGACAGAAAAGAATTCGCTCAGCAACGTTAACCTTTTGCCAGCCAGCTATTTTCTTGAGAAAATGATTCTTCTTACAGGGGGATAGAAAATATTTTTTAAAAAATTCAATAACTGATATACTGCTTTAAAATTTTAAATTTGTGATCTTGAAAATAATTGCTTTTGATCAGTAATTTTTTTTGATCGATTAAAAGTAATGTTTTTTTTTAAACAATACATTAAAATGTATAGTAAAATTTTCTATTTGAAAAACTTGGTTTTAATCCTTTTTTAAAAATTACAAATGTAATAATTTCGTATGTGAAAATAGCCAAAATTTAGGGAGAAATCTTTTCTAAATAAAGCAAAAAAAAATTTTTTTAATATCTCTATTTGTTTTTTTTTTAACGATTTTTTATATAACTGAATGCGGAATATTTTTACTTTTTTTTCGAATATCTACGTAATTTGTTGTTAAATGGGTCACACCTGCCTGACAATAGCCAGAAAACCACATAATAGGATTTTAATCTCTTTCTTTGATAAAGCATAGATGTGGCCTTATCTAACTTCCTCATATTCTGAGAAGGGAACAATCTCAAATGACGTCATCAAGAAACGATCCCGATAGCAATGGTTTTAATTTTTGTGAAATAACTTATGAATAAAATGTAATTTACGAAAAAAAATTTAAAACATAAATAAAAGGTATAATTTTAATATAATTTAATCATTAAATGGTTCAATTGTGCCCTGGAATTTTTTAATAAATTCGTAATTATAGATGTTGCTAAGTTTCTCCATACACAAGCTTTCTAAAATTTCGAATATTATTGATTATTAATAAATTTGGGGTATATAATTTATTTGCAGTTAATTATAAAGCTTTCAAGAATTCAACAAAAGCAGTTTGAAGTTTTTATCGATAATAAAAAATTTCTTATAAGCATTTTTTATAGTCATGATTTAGCCCCCTCCCCTCCTTTGACAACACCTGTGGAAAATCATTTTTTTATTATATTTTCTGATTTAATTTTAAAATTTGAAGGGATATACTAGTAGTAATGTGCATCTGAAAAAAAAATAAAAAAAAATTAGCAATTTATCTGTAATAGAATTTCAGTTATATGCATTTAAATTTTGTAATGTGTTATATGGAACTGACATAGCTACAAGTGGCTTGATTAGGCCACCTTCGCTGGGAAAAGGTTAAAAAAGTCTACGAGGCGAAAGAAGAATAAGAAGAAGAGAAACAGGAAGAAGTCAAAGAGAACTTTACACATACGTCCTTCATCATCTGTCTTCATCTACAGCATTACCATGGCATCTCTGATACACGAGCATAGCTCAGAATGCGTAAACAGTGACTTGGATATTTTCTCGATTCCCCATACGAGTGGTCAACAAGAGAGGCAGCACGTGGTGGGTTACCAACCGACCACCATCATAAACCAAAACGGACCTATCAAATTCTTTGTTCCCGGTTTAACTGACTTTAACATCGTTCTAGATCAAACCACACTCAATTTAGAAGTCGTAATCACTAAAGGAGATGCACCTATTCCACCTGGTGATAAAACGGGTCCAGTGAATCTTATCCTTCACTCGTTATTCTCATAAATCGATTGCTATCTAGGCGATACACTCATTAGTCATAGCAATAACTTATATCTGCATGGAGCTTATTTAGAAACCCTTCTGAATTATGGTCGGATTGCTAAATTAACTCAGTTAACGACATCCGGATTTTATAAAGACACATCTGGGAAAATGGATAGTATAGACGATACAAATTTGGGTTTTAAATCACGCAAAAGTCTCGCACGTAATGGAGTTTATTAATTAGAAGGTCCTATACATCTGGATGTATTTCGTCAGAGTCGTTTGCTGCTAAATTTGCTGGATTTTCGCCTATGGTTATACAGATACAAACCTGCCTTCGCTCTAATGTCCGACGCAGCCAATCCTGATTATAGAATAGCAATTCGAAAAGCTACGCTTAATGTGGAGCGCGTTAAAGTCAACACATCTATGCTATTCGCACATGCGAAGACACTGCAAACAACCAATGCATTTTATCCGATTAGCAGAGTGGAAATGCGTTCATCAAATATTGCAACAGGTACGAGAAATCACGTCATCTAAAATTTAAGGCTGGTTCCCATAGCTTTGATTTTAAATGCGATCCTGCGATAATCGCACCTGACTGAGTCGAGCATATGGAAACCGATTTTCTTATCCTCCGATTTTTAGCTCCGATTCGAATGCCCGACTGAAGTTATTTACCCATAATCGATCTGACATTATTCAGAATTACAAATTTAAAATTCAATTAACCAAAAAAGACATTGAGATAGTTTATAAATATTAGTAAAATATAATATCATTCGAAGTTTTTAAACGCATTACTTTACTAATCAATATTCTAATTTTTAAGAAATAACAAAATTGATCTTCTATACAAAATATTAAAATATTTATAAAATGTCTAGAAAATTTGGATTCGATTAGAAACCAATACAAATATTTTCGAAATATATAATTAATATGTGTAAATATTTAGTTATTTAAAAAAATCCACCTCACAAGGGTTTTTGTATTAGGACGAAAGTTATGTTAGTTTATTGGAATTAAAAAAACAACAACCCCTTTTATAGTAAAGAGGGCTTTTTTTAATTAACTAACTATATACAGTGCAATACAACATGAGTAAAACAATGAATCTAAAATGTGCAACTAAAATCTTTATTTAAATTGCATCAAAATGTTTTTATCAAAAATAAATTCATAATAAATCTAAATGATATAATAAGCTAGAGGAACACACCAGCATATAAAAATTTATATTTATTCCATGACTGGAATTCCACGATTTTCAATTTTGATAATTTTGATAAAAAAATTGATGCAATTTGAAATTAAATTTTTAATTACACATTTTAAGGATTAATTAGTTATATAATTTGAAGATATTTTTAATTTGAATCCTTTTCTTGATTCCATAGAAGATTCTATTTTAAATATTTTATTTTATAAAAAATTGTTATCTATTTTTTTTTTTTTTTTTTTGCTGTGCAGAATATTGAATTTTAAACTTGTGAACTTTTATAATTATTCATTTTGGGTGACCTTTTTAATTATTTCAACAAGGTATAACATATAAAATAAAACATTAGAAAAGCTTAATTCTTTTTTGTGAAATAAATGAATTTTTAAATTTATCAGCGCCAAAGCCAGCTAGTCAGGGGCTTTGTCAGCTCTCTTCCAGCTCTCTCATTAGCCACGTGCTCCAGCAAAGGAGGGGGGGAGGATTCATCAAATCGTCGGTGTGATTTCCAATGCTCTTGCCTTTGTGTGTTGAGGAATATCAAATACATAATCACAGATGAATATATAACTATTCCCCTCTTTATTATTTGATAATTTTTAAGTGGTATACGGCTTTTTTAAAGCAACGTATCGATAAACTAGATGCCATGTTTATTCTCTCTCGACAAGAAGCTCTCGCTCCAATCCGTCCATGTGCAGTGTTAGATCGTGATTGCAAATCGCGCCTATGGGAACTGGCACAGGGTGCCGATTATCGAGTACGACTCGCTTCAATGCTTATCAAATCGGGCTTCTCAATCGCAGTCGTAGTCGCAGCGACCAGTATTAATTTAATTTTTCTTAATTAAATTCCCTGACCATGCTTAATTTTTTCTATTCCTTTATTACATGTATTTATTCTGTATTCCTTATTCCACGAATAAATTTTTTAAATATACAGTATTTTATGTATACAATATTTTTAAATAAAATTTCAAAGAGTTAAGTAAATTATATATATAAATATATTTTTATATTTTTTTTATTTTAATAAGTAATTAAAATAAAAAAATAAAAGAATTAAAATGTTTGTAATGAATTAAATAAATAATTACATAGACACAAGACTTCTTTCATTTAAAATACAATTTTTATTCAGAATTTTACATTTTAAAATTTTAATGAAATCATTTATATATATATGGTATCCAACGAATTCCTGGTGTGTTGTTACATCCACGTTTAATTATAGCACTGTTAAAACTCCTTCCCCTCCCCTCCTACGAATGATACACCGGATTTACAATTAATTCTCTTGGTACATCCATCTCCTGAAGCGCTTTTATAAAACGTCTTTGTCCAATAGGAGGGTCCTTCTGATTGGCTGACATGGAAACTGCGTCATCGACCAAGTTTGATATGTGTGAACCCCGTAGAATCTTCCCGCTGATTTTTACTGCTCCATGTGAATGCCAAGTTATGAATTCAGGAAAGTTATGTAAAAATTTTAATAGACGTTTTTGTCGCGAAGTTCGAGCCAGTAAAACGGATAATGGTTTATCATCATCGTCGTCAAATTCAGGGGTTGGTTTTTGTATTCCCAATGATGTTTGCTGAATGACAGGCGTGTAAAACAGTTGCTGAGGAATTCATTTTGTCGGCGAATAAGGTGAAGACGATAACGGTGATAATTGTTCAGGGTGAGTTCTTTGTTGCGTTTGATTTTGTTCTTCCTGATCAACATCTTCTCGTTTCTTTTCGTACAGATATTTCTGTAACGTGTTGAGATAATTTTCTAGTTTTCTTTGCGCGTTCATATTATGAGAACTTAAAATTTCCTTCATTTTTTTATCCAGTTGTTTTTCTCGCTCTGACGTCTTTGTTTCACTGTGATCGCCATGCTGTTCAGCGTTAGTGTTAGGTTTAGTCGTAGTAAGAGTTGTTGATAAATGATTTATTAATCTTTGGAATTCATGCGACGGTAATAATACGTATTTCTGCATATTTAACGTATTAATTTATTTAATATCGGGCCTGCAACGCTGCCTAATAATAAAGGCAATAAGAATCCACCACCGTGTTGAATCAGATAAGCTTTTTTAGAACGTAATGAAATTTTTTTATGTGCTAGGCCTTTTATCTTCCTCAAATGCTTTTTTACTTGCGGTGTCCACGTGACTTTATAATGTAAGATGTTATGGCAAATTTCACAAAGAGATTTTACTTGATTTAACGATGCATGTTGTAGTAATTTTTTCCGTTGTTTAGGGCTAGCATTTTTTTAACGCCCCGAGGAAATGACGATGCTGTTTACCCCGGTGAATGCTTGATGAAAAATGATCGCCAATGTAATTTAAACAGAAAAATCTCGAGGCGATTTTAACAGAAAAATGTACTGAGTATTTAAGCTTATAGTACGAATGATTTTTGATTGTGTGAATAGATTTTGAGTTAATAATAAAACAAAGAAATTGAGATGGTGACTGTATCTTGTATAAAACTTTTCGATAATTTCAAAATTTTTTATGTCATTTAATAAATCATCCAAAATTAACAATGCATGTACGGGTATTTGTTCGTGAATCATTTTCTCATCGGGAATCCCTGCATGAAATGTATTGTTGGATAGATTTAAATTTTCACAGCAGGTGGAATTAATGCTTCGTAACAGTATATTATTTCCATTGGAGGTGGGTCCATCATTTCCTCTCTATACTTTAACAAATTTGTCTTTCCACTTCCAGAACAGCCGGCTATTAAAGCCGAAAAGTATTGTGTGAACTTTACCGAGGTATTTATCTCTATGATGTAAATAACGCACATGGAGCAAAGTTCCTTCTGTTGCTCACAATTCTTCAGACTTTTATTTAATGACACGAATGTAACTTTTGAATTGAATTTACCTTTAATATTTTTAATTAGTTTAATACTGTTTTATTAATATACAATAAGTAATAAAATTTTTATTTAATTTTAACATTTAAAATTTTATAAAAAAATTAGATAGAATGCAAATGACAAGTGAATAAATATATATAAATAATTTATTTGAAGTTTGAAAATAAATACAAGAAATATAATATATAATATTATGAAAGTTAAATAATTTGACAAAAACAAAGATTTGAATGTTAAAAATTAAATACAGAGGCTAAGTAAATAAAAAATGGATAATAGAGTAAAAAAAACCATTAGGTAATAGAATAAAATTAATATATCATGAAAGTTAAATAATTCGATAAATTACAAATATTTGAATGCTAAAATGAAATAGAATAGAACATTGAGGACTAGAAAGTTAAATAATTTTGATAAAATACAAATTTTAAATGGTAAAAAAAAGTAATAGAATAGAACATTGGGGACTGGAATAGTTGTAAATATTTACAAATGAATAGTGAATTAATATGTATACATTAATAAATAAGCATATACAATAATAAATAAAAATATTTATAACTATTTTTTTTACAAAATGCTAGGGGAAATTAAAAATTAATATAGCCATAAGGGTAACAAATACTAAGGTCTCCGTCTCTTACAAACCTTTTCTCATTGGTGCACCGGTAAGTTTTTAAAAATGGTTTATTAAAAATTGTGGCCTTATTCTTATTGCACACCAGATTAAATGAAACGGGGACTTGGAGGGAGGAGGTCTTACTCAAACCCATGCCTCGAACGAGCTCTTCGATTGCAGCCTGTGTTAGAATCTTGTTTGCACTACGTGTGAGCATCACGCCCTTAACTTTAAGTTCGGTTGTGCCATTCGAGTAATGCAAACAATAATTCTTAGCCCCAGCTACAATCAATTTTTTAATATATACATTTGGTCCAAATCTTGAAACAATTTCGTCCGAAAGTTCGTCCAAATTACTCCCCCTGGGTAATAATTCATGGCCGATTTCCCCGAGAAAAATGACACTATCTGTATCCGAATATTTTAAATTTTTACCAATTATATTCAAGACACGATACAACTCCATCCTGCCATAGCACGTCACGAACGATGCTATAACTACGTTCCCTTTCATGTGCACGGTAGGATGGGTTGACTTGTATGTCATGAGTAAAATTTCTTCAGAGACAATGTCCAAGTACGTAACTTTGATAGCGGGTGTGTTGAATAACCTGTAAAACTCTGCGTAGCTATCGACAAACACTGTGGTTTTTTTTTTTAGTTTCATCAAAGTCCAGATAACCCCAGCAGTTTTACATATGCTACACAGACCTGGATTTTTTTGAAATTTTCCAGGATCCAACACGATCCCCTCTTACTCACAGACATGGTTGATGAATGCCTGGCGCTCGCTAGGCGTATTAGCGAACAGAGACCAAATAGGCTTCGATTTCCCCCCCCCCCTATAAATGCATTTACATACTCACTAAAGAAGTGCTTTTCCCCAGTAAGCTTGTCGTAGACGAAGCGTTCTTTATAATGCCATACTTCGAAAATTTCAACAACTGTATAGCCTTCCTTGAGCGCCCTGTAATATTCAGGTGTGCACCAGGTACCTGTTAAAGCCATCTCTTCCTCATTGTGTTATCACAATTCAGCTGATTGATTATCAGCACAAGTCCTGCATAGAGGGAAGAAAAGACGCCCTGCACACCTGTAAAACACAACTGGAATAAAAAGATCTCGAGGAGGCAACACGGTTGGTTTAATCAGACCGAAATTGGCATTAGGGGCCTTGTTAAAATCGGCCGTGATGACTTCCGAATGTTTTTTCGGATAGGTTGCATTCTTATTCAAAAAGGGATATAAAGATGTGAAATCTAAATAGGAGAGATACATTTTCTCTGTGGATTCTGTAGTACCTCCCGAAAAATTCTCGGTGTGTCCTCCATAGAAGGCATCATGAGGCATAATAAATGGTCTCTGTTCTACTTTAAAATGTTTGCAGAATACAGCCATTTCTTTATTATGTTTCAACTCATTCTCATACTGGCATTCCCATATAACACGAAAAGTGTGTTTTAGAAAGGCAAGTCTTTCTAGTGTATGCTGGATATTTTCTGCGTTAGTCAGATTGGGATTAACACTATGTGTAATTGACACCGTGCACTAGGGACATGAGTGATAATAACAGCCCTAAAAATTCGAATACGATTTGTCGACTATCATCAACACCATCTAAATAGTAAGGTCCGACGCGTCTTTCCCATCCGTTTAACGCAGAAAGTATGCGCGTACTTGGAACTTTTGATTGTTCTCAAGCTAACCTTTTCAGAGCTTTCAAACTCTGACGCGATCTATTTGCGTAACCATAGCATGGAATAATTCCCATAGAGTGCTTATCCAGATAACTTTCTCTCAGTACCCGATTGCAAAATCCAGCTATAGTGATGTCATTAAGGATGGAATGGGTTAAGACGTGTAAAGTCCTTCATGATTTCTGCAAATTTCAGACGCCCATCTCTTAGAAGAATGACATCACTGAGACAATAATCCCTAAGCTCATCCATAAGATGCCAATCAGTACCGATGCGCTTTTTTTCTTCAGAATACCAGAGAACAAATTCTTCATGTAATAATTCTTTCATCTCTGTGGGATTAAAATATTCCATTTCAGGAAGTGAACCCTCATAGGAACATGTCTTATTGAGAAGCTTAAATGGGAAAAAACCTTTCTTTTGCTTTGTCAATCCAAAGGCTCGAGGAAATTCTCTTAAGGTAAGGGTGACGAACGATAAATCGTATCTTCATCTCCTTCACCTCAAAGAAGAGAATTTTTGAGCCTTTGAAAATGACGTGGGGTATAATACTTTGTTCATACAGGTATCGTAAGACGTATAAACCGTCAAATTTCTGCAAGTTGTGTGCGACTACTGTTGAATTCGCAAAATTAATAACATGTGAATGTTATTTTTACTGCGCCTTGACGGATTGGAAAATAAAAACTCGAGGAAATTGGCCATGGCATTTACCCCTTTAAAAGCACACTGGACAAATGAGCCAGACTCATCCTGGTAGCTCATGGCAATGAGGATTGGTGTTAATTCCCCTGAAACCAAGTCGGCTATCGTTTCAACATCGAAAAATATTAGTCTTAGTGATTCGTTTTCAGAAGTAGAGGTAGAAGAAGTAGTAGAAGTAGAATTAGATGCCGTAGTAGTAGTAGTAGAGCGCTGTGTATTTTGATTTGCAGATCTTTTTTTTCCTGTTAAAACGTAACAGAATCCTGGTTCATGCTTACTGTTACACCGAATGCATGGGTTTGCATCACAATTATGTCTTTTTTGGGATTCGTATATTTTTTACAAGACAGCATTTATGCGTAAAGCATGACTTAACGCTGTCTTTGGGGTTGAGATGAGACCTATAGCATTGTTCACCCTTAAAATAACACTCGCACAGCTTACAGTGAACATACTCGTCCTTTAACAAACGGGAATGTTATGATCTGCAGTACGAGCATCGTCCCCCACAGATATGGTGTTTTTATCCCTCGAACCGTGGAAAACTACCTCGCAGCACTGGCAAATCCCGCGCTTTCTATAGAACCCAAACAGACTTGTGATGAGATCGTAATGATTATTTGTTAATAATAAATGCAGTGTGTGCTTAGGTTTAGGTTCTCCAAAATGCTGGGGGTAAAATATCTCGTTTATCGATGAACCTGTTTGTATTATGATTTCAAATTTATTGACATACGTATCACCGAGAAGTAATGCCTGGAATTTATCCAGGCATTCAACACCTCCAGGGTTCGAGGGGTTTACACTCGCTGCTTTGCATAACTTAAGGGCAGCTTTTTTCTGAAGCAAATTACGTCAATCACAAAATGCTTTATACCCCTTAACGCAAGCCTCAACGAGAACGGGTTTATTTTTGTGTTCCACAATGACTGCATCCTTCTTTGCGCAGGCCATTGCAACCGCTAACCCACGAGGTAAATAGAGCTTATCAGTGTTTTGAATACGGATGACTGAGCCTGACTGAGCCAGGTGGTCAGCAAATATTACTGACTTGCAAGCAACGCTACTACCCCCAGAAGCGGGAATAGCCCTTTGAAGTAAAACCACGTGGATCTCTAATTGATCATCCGTCAACAGACCGCTCCGTGACTGCTTGACAACTTGCAAAGTATCAAGCACCATCTGACCTGAAAATGAATCAATTAGGCCAAACCTAAGATTGATAGCATTGTTCAGAGAAGGTGCTTTGATTACAATGCGAGCGTGGTCGTAAAAAGACCTACGTTACTGTAAAATGCGCTGGAATAAACGGTCAAAAATAGACCTTAGCGTATCAGGAATGCTTGCAAGAGGCACGAAATTTAAGCTACGAAAAAATGTCATCTCATATGTGGTTGATTCCACTTTATATTTGCGAGAATGACATGTGCCTAATTCTCGTAAAGTAAAGTATGAATCGAAGTCTGTTAACGGTTGATCATTTAGAGAACCACGATTTGAAGCTGATGATGTTGAAGCAATATGAGCAGCTATATCTGTAACTGAATGGGTAGCAGAAGACAGGTAAGTTAAAAATAATACAGATGATGAAAGAAAAAAGTAAAATAATAACTGACTAAACCAAAGAAAGGAAAGAAGAAAAAAAAGTAAAGTTTAGACACGATGATATAACAGTGGAAAGAAATAAAGGATTAGACCTCTGCACAATATAATGAATGTGCCTTCTCGTTATGCGATGTCCGATGTTTGTATATAAAAATACGAATCGCCCCTTTATTGTAAATGCAGTTAATTGTAATAACTGCGTTATCGTTAACTTGGAAGTCTATCGATCTAATCGGACAGATTAATGTAATAGGGATTAAGGGTGCCTCGTTTATTGCAATTTTATAAATTTCCTGCAATCTGTCTATGATTTCCTTGAACTGATTGGACTTGAAACAAAAAGTTGTGTTCATTTTCTTTTTTCTCGACAAAGAAATGAAATATCCCCCCGTGGAATTTTTTTAATAAAACCAGGTTGAATTTTGTTACAGCATTGTAACTTGCCAATTCAATGAACTAGAATCTAAGAGATGAAAAGAATAGTGTATAGGAAATTAAACATTACAAACGGAATTATGTTTATGACGAATGAACTGCCGGAAATGGATATGCATTAAAGCAAAAAATTTAATAGTATTATCATCAATTTCTTCTTCTAACACGAGTTGCTTATC
>JAHWFO010019668.1:152821-165128 GCA_023313115.1 Rhysida immarginata | reverse complement strand
GTATAATAATCACTTTCGTAAACATGAAAAGAACCTACGATCACTTGAACGTTCTTTGCAGCCTTAAATAAGTGATAGGATTGACAGGAAACAAAATGACTATCTGCTATATCACAATTTGTCAAAACCTTTTCAACTACAAGTGCATAGCCATTCAAATCTTTGGGTTCAAAAAGTTCTGACGTTTGGTACAGAAAACCAGTATGTTTGAGTTTAGAAACTGTCTTTTCAAATTGAAAACAGGAGGAAGAAAAAAGCCGATTGCAAAACCTTGAAGGACCAACATACGTGAGAGGACGAAAGTTAAGACATTGCCTGTACACAATCTCTTTTTCAAAAACTTTAACTTCAACATGAAATGAATAATTTTCAAAACGTGTTAATTCAGTTAAAATAGAATCCAGTTTCGTTTGTACAGCAGCATAGCATTCATCAAGAACTTTAAAATTATGACTGCGTTTTTTAATAACGTTATCTGTCAGATCCTTTATACCACGGGTGAAAGGCCAGAATTTATTAACATTACTATTCAATAAGTTAATGCGGACCGTATACACAAAACGTATACACTTCCCACTTTGGAGCTAAGTAGAGAAAAAGAAGAAAAAGAGAGAGAGAAAGAGAAAATACCTATCAGAGCTTGGAATTAAAACGGAAGTCTAGAGTATTTAGGTAAAAAGTATGAATAAATAATTACTGACAGACAACAAGGACTCAAGGAAACTACTAATCCACAACAAATTTTCAAATTTTCAACAAATTTGTTGTGGATTAGTAGTTTCCTTGTTAGTTTTTGTCCACAGTTTCTGGCTCCAATTCTCTCAATTACTTACGGGTTTAACATGCTCTCGCAGCAGGGACCATTCAAGTTTTACACGATACTCAGGGCCCTCGAACTCTTCGTCCCCGCTACCCCCCTCTCCTCCTGGTGGTGCTTGAACCGCTGTGAATAGATCGTCAAATGTTGGCGTGTCGAAACGATTGTGTTTGAAAATCCCCCACAATGGCTCAGGATCTGAAGATGACGAAGGAGGGGGCGATGGTGAATGCTGTCTGTTTGGTGTTGTGGGCAATCTCGGTATCTTGCACTCGTCGTCTGCAGTATAAAGCAGGGGTTTGTGACGCTAAAAATATAAAAAAAGTGAAAAGTAATAAAAATAAAAAACAACAACCATTAAACAAAAATATGCGCAAAAAAACTACTAACTGGCTTAACCCTAATGAAATCCCCTGCCTCAACTTTCGTACTGGTGCATTGAGCCACTGGTGACTCTAACACGGCCTAAATAAAAAAAAATGGAATTATAAAAAGAAAAATAAAGACAGGAAAAAAGAAAAAAGAAAATGCGAACTGGTGTTGAAGGTTGATGCGGTCTCTCTTTGTAGAAACCCACGTTGGAATCTACAGCATTAGACATAGCAGAGGATGATGAAGAGGGAACTGAGTTAAAGAATGCCACTAAAGAAAACAACCCAAAAGAGTAAGAGAGAGAGAGAAAAATAAATATGAAAAATAAAATTTGGAAGGTAGAATGATAGTAAAAATTGAGAAAAATTTAAAAATGTACTTACTGATCAAAGCAATGATGGTGGTGCTGGTAGAAGCGAAAAGCTTGGAGAAAAACTCGGAGAAAACTCGGAGAAAAACTCGGAAGAATAGATTGATTACCGAAAGGTGAATCAGTGATTAAGCGAGGTAAAAACCCAGTATTTAAACAATTTTTTAACATACCTTAACATGTTAATTAACATACATTAGCACTTCTTTACCAGTAGCGTGCCAACATAAAAATGTCAATCTCTAAGCGAGCCAATAATAAGAGCAAGAAAGACATCATTAATGATAAAACCCACCCATATGAAATTATAAAAAATGAAAAGATCCACCCCCAGTTGAGATTATAAAATGTAGGTCATGATATAACAAGAGTGGGGATAAACGTGAAAAACATGTGTGAACGTATTGAATGAGTCATCCATTTCTTTTTTTTAATATAAAAACTTTTATACGAAGAACATTTAGAAAGAATGGATAGTAATTATTTCTAAAACTTAAAACAAATGTCTGAAACCGATGGAATTGACACTAGCAGTCCAAAGCAGATTGATTAAAATATGAGGAATCACATGTGAAGTGATAGCATGTATTTTAAACTTTTTGCCAATGACCTAAAAATTTTAGAAAAGAATTATAACCAAATGAAATTAAGAATTATTACCATGTGAAGTTAAGAAAAACCCCTGTTTTGTAAACTATTCAACAGTCATGGTGGATGATAAACCATTTGAAGGGTCAAAGACGAACTTAATAAAAATTTGTGTATATGGTTATTAATAATAATAAAAACATTGCAGTTTAATGAATAATCACAAAGAAATTGGACAAAAAAGTTAACCCTAATGAAAGCAATGTAAAATTAAAAAGTAGTGAAAAAGACATAAAAGTTAGAAAGTTAGAAAACGCAAAATGGAAAAATTTATAAAATATAAAAAAAAGAAATAAGTGTCTTAAATGGTAAAAAAGTGGGGTAGGGGTAGATATGACACCAGATGATGGACAACTGGGAACAAGATCGTTGAACTCTGGATGGATTTTGGAATGTGAACTCTAGGGGTAATAGTGATGAACATGTGTGAAGGTGTTGAATGAGTCATTCATTTCTTTTTTTAATATAAAAACTTTTTTACTAAGAACATTTAGAAAAATGGATAGAAATTATTCTAAAACTTTAAACAAACGTCTGAAACCGATGGAATGACATTAGCAGTCCAAATCAGATTGACTCAGATGCGATGAAACATGTGAAGTGATAACATGTATTTTAAACTATGCCAGTGACCAACAAAATTTTAGAAAACAATTATAACCAGCTGAAATTATTAATTATTACCATTTGAAATTAAGAAACAAACAGTTTTGTAAACTATTCAACAGTCACGATTAATGATAAACCATTTGAAGGGTCAAAGACGGACTTAATACAAAATATGTGTATTTGGTTAATAATAATAATAATAATATTATTATTATTATTATTATTATTATTATTATTATTATTATTGCACTTTATGAGTAGACATGAAGAAATTGTGAAAATGATGTTAACCTTAATGGAAAACAAAACAACATTACATTAAAACAATGAACAGACGTGAAAGTACAAAAGTTAGAAAAACGCATAATGTAAAAATTTTATAAATTATAAAACAAGTGAACAAGTAGCCGAAGTGGTAAAAAAGTGGGGGTGGGGATAGACATGACCTCAGCTAAGAAACATCCGCGAGCAAAAGTTCTTTTTTTTAACATAAAGAAGGGGTGGATGTGGTTAATAGAATGTGAGAGCGTGGGCACCAGTTATTCAGCTGCAGTCTTAGTCTTTAGTGTGTAGATGAGTGCGAGACAGCCAACAGCAATGAGCAAACATCCATCACTGAAGATGCCTTCAACATGTAACGAGAAAAGTATGAATATGAAAGATTTTTATAAATTTATAGAGAATTAGTTAAATCTCGCAGAGTAGGCAGCTAATCAGAATTTATTATATATTTTAAGTATTAGGAATCGCTGTGGATCTACAAGCCATTTATGTAACCAGTGGAGAAATACTTGTAAAAGAAATTTCGTTTGTAGAAATTTATAATCACAAGCTATTAAATAATAATGCTGGAGATTATGTTGATCACAGAGGTGGATGGGTGAGAGCAGACTAAAATTTCCAATTACCAACAAATGAACTTAACATAACTGCCGAAGATTGGAAAAGAATAAAAAAAAAAGATGACCTATAATCATGTATATTATAATGCACTGCCTTATTCACAACTAGCACCACAGCTTAACCATTGGAAAAACGCTTTTGAAAAATTCTATGGTTACGGAACTGAACAATGCCGAATGTTGAGTAAGCTGCTACGAGTGTGTGTATATGATGCTGAGCAGCTGGTAATACTGATGGCTGAGGACGACTCTCGCAAACCAATTTTTAGAAATAACCAAGATTACGGCTGTTGTACGTCTGCGCGAGCAATAGCTATGCTATTAGAGAGAGATTGTTTTTGTAATAATAATAATTAAACATTAAAAATATGTGTTAAAAAATAAGAATTAAAGCGAATAATAATAATAACTAAGTTTAACCTAAAAGTGGGGTAGGGGTAGACATGACCTCAGATAAGGGATAGCTGCGAGCAAAAAGTTTTTTTTTTTGTTATTAACATAAAGAGGGTGGTGGTGGTTGTGGGGGTAATGGAATGCGAAAACGTGAGCACCAGTTAGAGAGTCATTTGCACTATTAGTCTTTAATGTGTAAATGAGTGCGAGACAGCGAGTAGCAACGAGCAAACAGCTTTCAGCGAAGATGACTTCAACAAGTAACGATAAAAGTATCTATTTGAATGATTTTTAGAAAATTATAGAGAATTAGTTAGAACGCACAGAGTAATCGGAGTTTTATTATTTTAAAGTAATAGGAGTCGCTGTGGATCTGAATGCAATTTATCTGAGCAGTGGAGATATCCTTGTATAAACGATTTCAACATCATGTGTGTATAATCTTCGTTTAATGGAGAAAGAAAAGATATATGATTTAAATGTGAAACTGAAACAGGTTGGAGAGTACCATAAATTCTTATTACCAACAAATGAAATTAACATAACTTATGTAGACTGGCTAAGAATAAAAGAAATGGGCTACACGATCCCAGGGATAAAATCAATCTTTGCCGGATACGTGCTCTATTCGCTATTGGCATCGTTGATTGAACAATGGAAAAAGGAATTTGAAACAATTTATGGTGATGGAACAGAGCAATGTGAAATGTTAAGTCGGCTATTTCAAGTTACTATTCAGGACGCAGAAACATTGATTGACCTAATACCTTAAGAGGGATCACATAACCCAATATTTAATAAACAAAGTGAAAATTATTGTACTCGCTCAGCTGTGAGTGTAGTAGCCCGACGTTTGGAACTAGAATATTTTCCTGATTGTGTAATCGATGGAGTCTATTTTTATTAAAATAAAATAAAACTTGTACTGTGTGTCAATGCGTATTTTTTAACATCTAATGACATTTGAATTAATTTTTAACTAAATTTGGAAAAAGAGATTGAAAAATTTTGGAATTAATAATAAAAATTTTTGAATTAGTTTGGAAATGATAATAAATTATTTTGAAAAAAACTGGAGATGATAATATTTTTAAATGAAAAAAAATGAGCTTAAAATTAACTTAATTTGGAAAAAAAGTGGACTTTTGAATAACAATTTTTGAATCATTTTGGAACTGACAAAAATTATTTTAAAAAGTTTGGAAATGGCTAAAAATTATTTTCAAAAAATTCATTTAAAAAATTGTGGATAATTTAATTAATGAGATAAAAGGGTAGGATGGTAAGAAATGTGGTGAGTAACTCTTGGCTAACTGGAAGAACACACCTGGAAGTTAACACCTGTAACTCATTGGTCACTGACAATAAAAACCCTTTGGTTACCTGAACGGTAAGCACTGGTCAGCACCTTAATTCAATAATGTTAATTAGGAAGAGTATTTATCGAAATAAATAAAAAAAAATCCGGTGATTCTAAACACAATAGAAAATTAGCAATTAGGTATAAATGAATGTGATGGGCCAGATTTTTTACCACCCCTCCCCCACCCAAATTTCGATGGATAACCCTTTTTTGATTACCTGGGCCGAATGCAACAAGAATCCATCCATCAATAACTACATCCACAATCCATCAAAAACCTGTCAACCCTTTTTGATACCAACCAAACCTTTGGTCACTTGGAATGAAATTCTAACCAACCCTTTGGGTACTTGGTATGTAACACCTGTCAATACCCATCAATAAAATCAATCAATACTCATTAATATTCAATAAAATCAATCAATACTCATTAATATTCAATAAAATCAATAAATATCCATTAATATTCAATAAAATCAATCAATACCTATTTAAATACGTCAAAAAATAAAAAAATCGATGGTAAATTAACCCTTTAGCACCTTTTAACACCTAGAAAAGGTTGCACGAGTTTCCCCCCTTTCCGCCAGGAGTAGTGTCTTACTACTTCTCACCATTAAGTATATGTATTATTTTATTTTATTTAGTGCCCTTTACACACTAATGATTTACATTGCCCTACATTAATATTTCTTATTACGGGAGAACCCTGGGAAAAATGTATGTTTTTAAATTTATTAGTGATTTTAAAATCCTCATAGTCATATTTTTTATTGTTTTTCCATTTGTCATTCACGTTTTTATGAATTTTTTTCATCTGATTTTTTAAACTTTTGGCTCACAAGCTGTGGGTTTTTGAACTTTCTGTCGGGTGCAAAATGGCCATAGCAGCTGATGCCCTAAAATTCCAGCCAACCAACCAACCAACTTATCCTGAAGTTATGGAAAACGGATAACAAGGTGCGTTCAAAAAGTTCAAAAAAGTGAATGGTGTCATAAAATAAAAAAAATAAGAGATACAAACAAAATACCTTTACTGACATTCAAAATTTTCGCCATTAGCTACAACCCACTTTTGGCATCGGTTGTATAGCTGCTGGAAACTATCAGCAAACGCTTCTTTCTAAACACCATTGTCACACGTTGTTGGATCTCCACAGTGTCGGCAAAGCGTAGACCTTTCAGGACTCCTTTGAGGCGGGGAAACAAGAATAAATCTGAAGGTGCCAGATCTGGAGAATATGGAGGATGTTCAAGAACTGTCACCTGGTGTGTAGTGGCTCATCCTGGACATCTTTCTTTCCATCTCTAAAGCGTTTAAACCACTCAAATACACACTTTTTACTCACTGTTTCCACACTGTACGCTTTAACTGGCAAAAAATTCATTATTGAAAAATTTTCGAAACGCACTATCTGCACAAAATTTAAAATGAAATGTATAATATAATCTCAGGCAGAAACAAGATAAACCGTCAGCTCCCAAAATAAGAGAATGAAAGTTTGAATTTAATTTTCTGTGATTACAGATTGTTAAAACAAGTCTATGAGAATTTAATCGGAGAACTTAAATGGACGATAAGCTCTTCAAATGAATGATTGATTTGGAAGCTAGGGGGGTAATAGTTGCCATGTCAGCCACTACGTTTGCATGAGCGCAACATCCTAACCAGCGCGGTTGTTCAACTACAGGACCATTCACCGAACTTTTCGAACGCACCTTGTATCTTAAAAATCTGAGCGATCTCTGGCACCATCTTCTGAGGGTCTACTTCATTCGTATTCTAGGGTTAATGCAGGGACTTCGATGGACACACGAGCGGCTCGCAATTAGTCTCTGCAGGTTTCACATAATTCCACAATTTAAGATATTCATCGAGATATATGTTCTTAACAGTTTTAAGTCCATGAATAACTCTTGAGTAAACAGCTTTCGCTGTTTGGCGATCACTTCAGAAAAAAATATTTTCACTGTATCACCCCTGTGTTGCCATCAAATTTTGAATAATAACTTAAATTTGAAAACCTCATAACTTATGATCCACCCTAAATAGAAGAACTCATACCTTTAATCAGTTGCAGTAAAATTTTGCATCAAACCAATATAAAGTCATAGGAAAAGTGGAGAATTACCTGAAAATATTTTTAACGCCTTTTTCTACCAAGGTGACAATTTGTTTGAGATATATGGTGAATCAAGTTTAAGATTGTCAATTGGCAAAAAATTCATTATTGAAGAATTTTCGAAACGCACTATCTACACAAAATTTAAAATGAAATGTATAATATAATCTCAGGCAGAAACAAGATAAACCGTCAGCTCCCAAAATAAGAGAATGAAAGTTTGAATTTAATTTTCTGTGATTACAGATTGTTAAAACAAGTCTATGAGAATTTAATCGGAGAACTTAAATGGACGATAAGCTCTTCAAAACTGCTGATGTCGCAAGACTCTTAGTGATACTGGTAAGAGTGGCTTCGGTGTTATATTACGATTATTTAGCTATACAAAACAGTAGGAAATTGATTTCCGGGCGAAGAAATCGATACTATTCTAAGTTCGAATCTCTGGAGACTCAGGTTTATCTCACAGAAAAGGATACAAAACGTGGCTGATGTTATGCAGAGTGAACATAACCATTGTCGGCTATGCAGGACACAGTGGAATGTTAGATTAATGAAGAGACTTCTATATATAAAATAATTACAATTTATTTTATTTAAGTAATGATTAAGCAGAACATGAATACTAACTAATTACAGGGAGCAATTTTTGCTACCTCTGTTGTTAACAAGAGCTGAAGGAGAAGTGGTATTGCTTACAATACAGGGTGTTTCAAAATTATGCACAATAAATTTAGTGACATATTCTTCAGGTCAAAAGAAGACGAAAATGTTTTATAGCACTTTGTCTGGAAACGATTTATTTACGCGATTCAGCCAACTAAACCCGTGGCTCCAAATTACAGGAATTGATCAAAGTGCCCGCCACAAGCTCGCATACACGCTTTGGCTCGTTGCATGAGCGACCGTCTGATGTCATGGAAGAGTTCGTCGCCAGCATTACGAACGGTTTGGCATGCATTTTCAATTCGTTGTCGCAGATCCATAATGTTAGGAACTTCTGTGCTATAGACGATCGTTTTCACATGACCCCACAGAAAAAAGTCCAAGGGATTAAGGTCGAGTGATCTTGCAGGCCAGGCTACCGGTCCACCTCGACCTATCCACCAATTCGTGTATGCAGTATTAAGGTGTGCTCCCACAACATGGCTGAAATGTGCTGGAGCGCCATCATGCATGAACCACATGTTAGATCTTATCAAAAGAGGAACATCTTCCAGTAATTCCAGCAATCCATTCTGCAGAAACAAAAGATACGTTCGCCCAGTCAATTGTGACGGCAACACATAAGGGCCAATTAAGTTATTTCTGACAATTCCACACAAATGTACACGGAGAAACGCTCTTGAGGCGCTCGAGCTCTGGTAACATGCGGGTTAGCATCTGCCCAGTGGTGCTGGTTGTGAGAATTTACGATTCCTGTCTGGGTGAAGGTTGCTTCGTCCGTGAAAAGTATCTGGCTGAGACAACTAGGGTCTGCAGCATGACGACCGTTGTATCCATTGGCAAAATCGTTGTCAGTGTGGATAGTCCATTGGGTTCAGTGCCTGAACCAGTTGCAGGTGGTATGGATGCAAAAGCTGACGGTGAAGAATGCGCCAAACAGATGAGTGCGGTATGTGTACCATGGAAAAAATACGACGGGTGCTTGTCTGTGGTTCATCATGTATGATGTCAATTATCACATACTCCTCATCCGGAGAATGTGCTACAGGCCGCCCTTGTCCTGTTTGACCTCTAAAGGAACCACGCTCCCTCAAATGTCTGTCGACAGATACAAATGTTCGGTTATTTGGCAAACGTCTATTCAGAAAGCGTTCTTGGTAGAGTCTTCTTGCTTCCACAGCATTTCCATCTGCAAGACCATACTTTAGGTGCATGTCAGTGTATTCTGCACTGGAATACGTTATACATGACTTTTTTTTTACGTAAATCGTAATGCGTATGTCAAAGCACGCAAACGTTCTGAAATTGATATTCCTAGTGGATGTACAGTAGTGAAACTACAGTAATGGAAACAACCGTACACAACTAATGGAACAACCCTAAAGTAGGTTTAACCTTTTCCCAGCGGAGGTGGCCGAATTCGGCCATGACGGCCGAATTTATATGGCGCGAAATTTAAATACGTCTAACTAAAATATTATTGGGTGTAGCTCTCTAATTTTTTTTTAAATTTAATTCAGACGCAATTTTTCATAAATTATATACATTGAAAGGCTCAAACAAATAAATAAAATTAAATAAAAAGCATTTTTATCATGCGTCTCCCTTTACAGAGTCAGTGCTGTTTATCGATCATACATAAGCTCATAAAAACTTATATCTTATGCTATGGGACCTTATATTACGTTTATACATTATCCCAGATGTTTATTGTTTAATTTATATTAAAAAATCCGGTCAAAATATATAATAAAAAAAGAAATTTGTACTCACAGTAGCAGCTGCACACACGTAGCGCCATTGCCGCGAAAGTTTGAAATGATATCCTCGAAAACGATTTTATAGGCATCAGGGATAAAAGATAGTAAAACAAAAAGTTTGCATAAACGTTTCACTTTACTATATATTAATTTTTTCCATCACTTTATGTAAATTAATTTTATATTACTATGATATTTGAAACGATGTATAAACACGACATTTTGATGACGTCACAGTACACATAATCTCAGAGATTGCATAAAATCACGTGATCCTGTAAACTTCGCTACATTGAACATATAAGAGGGGAGGACATCGCGTCTAAAATCCACGAGCATCCATTTACAACTTAATTTTCTTGACTTTCCAGGTATGTATATCTGATTTTTATTGATTATGCAAATAAATTAATTATTAGTTATTATTTCTTTTATTTTTAACTTATTTAAATTTATTTTAGTGAAACAGCGATTTACTACATCAACTACTTTTGTTTCAGTCTGTTTACATCAGTTTTTATCAGGTAAACAAAATTCTAATTCCTTATTTACGTTTTTCTAGATATTGAGGATTTTTTTTTTCTTTTTTTCAGGTATATTGTCACAACGAATAGTCCCTTTTGCCTGATCACCTCTTCATACGCATGATATCTGTATCATTTTGTAAGTGTTTGCTATGAAAATAATTTTAATTCTTATTTCAGTACAGACAGACAATTTCACAAAAAAGTTGTAAATTTTGGTGTTCAATACCAGGTGTTTTCCCCACTTAGTGGCCACTTTTTATAAAAAAAAAAAAAAAAAAAATTACATAAGATAATGAAAAAATAGAGAAACATGGCATATAACTTAGAATTTTAGAAATTTATTGTTTTCATTCATGGTTACTTTCTCTTTCTGCGTGAAAAATATAGCTAGGACTTAAAAAATATTATAATAAGTGATAATATGTTGGCTAAATAGCTGTTTTCATTTCAAAATCTTTTTTTTTTTTCTTGTATAGGTCTATAAAAGGTCATATACAGGTATTGGACATTGAAACTGAAACACCTGGTAGAAATCCAAAATCTTTATTTAATAAGGTGTTGGGGCACCGTGGGCAGCCAGCATAGCAGTAACACGTCTTGGGAAGGATCGGTAGAGGTCCTGCACAGTTTGCACGCCAAACCATTACTGATCCACCCAATACTGATCCACCTCCGTGTTTGACTGTGGGTGCCAAGCAGTCTGGGTTGTAGGCATCAGAGGGGCTCCTCCAGACGAATACCCTCCCTGTTGTTTCGAAGACAGTGTAGCTGGACTTGTAAGAGAATATGACGCGTTTGAGGTCATCCAACGTCCAGGTTTTATGCGTCCGGCACCACTGAACCCGCTTGGAGGCATTTGTACTACTGATGAAAGGCTTCGGTATAGCAACCCTGCCATGGATGTTGGATTTATGCAGTTAACGATGGATTGTCTTCGTGCACACAGGTTCCTGGAGGTGCGTATTCATTTCTGCGGTGATTTCTGCTGCGGTGGTTTTCCACTTTCGTGCAACAATCCTGGTCAATGTCCTGACGTCTCTTTCCGACAACTTCCGTTTTCCCCTGCAGTCCTCCTGGACGTGGTTCGTCCTTCCTGTTCATATGCACACATCACCCTGGATACTGTAGCACGTGAGACATCACAAAGTGTGGCAGTTTTGGACACAGATGTACTTGCTAGACGCGCCCCAACAATCTGCCCTCTTTTGAAGTCAGATATGTCTCCCATTATAGTGCTCTGCACAGACAATTTGAAGCTTACTATCGAACTTTTCTACTGGAGTGACTACCAAGACCTCTGACACGTGATTCATTGATATGCATACCATTAATTACCTAGCAGAAGGTTCTATTCAGCCCTGGGGGTATCCAGTGCTATTTGCGAAGGTGTTTCAGTTTCAATGTCCAATACCTGTACATCTAATTATAATTAGAGTATATATTTTAGGGCTTCTAAAACACAGTTTTTAGGTATGTCAATACTATTGTAAAGTTTAAATAGTCCTATTGTATTTATACTTCAATAACATAAAGACACGGCGTATGACTTATAACTTTAGAAATTTATTGATTTCATCCAGGGTTTTTCTTTTTCTGTGTGAAAAGTTTAGCTATGACATAAAATATATTATAAAAAGTGACAATCTTTTGGCTAAATAACTGTTTCCAGTGTTTTCATTTCAAAATCTTTTTTTTTTTCTTGTATAGGTCTGTTTTGTAATTGAAAATGAACGAGCCAATCTCATTCACCAACAATA